>JAQFYM010000179.1:0-105468 GCA_034694785.1 Agrenia bidenticulata | reverse complement strand
TTTTTACTATAAATCTTACGCTCTGGGAGGACACTTGTCCTCCCAGTTTCAAAAGTTGTTATTTTTCGAAATAATTCTATTTGTCGTAACCTCTAGCGACAAGAAGAGTCCATTAATCTTGGGAACAATCGCTATGGAAACTTAGGTCCTTGTCTAATGAAAAGCCTTCATATTTATAAAATGACAACACAATCTCGAAGTCAACAAAAAAACATACAATTGAAGTTTTTTATTTGTAACTTTGCAACTGAGTCCTAATTTGTAAGTACGGGTTTCTAGCATGCCTAGTCGAAAATCTCGAGTAGAGACAGAATCAGACGAGTCAACAGATAATGATGGGGACGGGGATAGTATTCATCGTTCCGCCTCGTTAGAAAATTACATAAAACAAAGATCGGAATTGATGATGAAACCACCAATTGCTAATGAAGATATTGGACCTCAAAATATGGGTGTGTCGAACAGAAGCATTGAAATTTTTTTCGGCAAACTTACCAATTTTGGATCCTTTTACCAATCTTTGTCCGACAACGGATATAAAACTCCGAGGGCTGAAAATGATCAAGAGGAGACCCGACTCCCTAATCCTGATCAGAGCAAGACCACCGTTAACCCTTGTGCTGTTAAAAAACTCTGTTTGGTTGGTCATCCTTTGACAAGCTTTAAAGGACTTAATGGGTTCAAGAAGCTATCCGAAGCTTGGGTTACCAACTGCTCTATTGAAGTTCGTATTTTTTGAATTATTGAAAAATTATTTGCATTTTCCGTTTTATATTTGTTCATTGGTTTATTCACAGGAACTAAAGTGGAGTGACTTTGAGGGGTTGGATGTACTTCAAAGACTTTATTTATTCGGAGGCCGGATAAGTTCTGTGGAACCTCTTTACTTTGAAAATCTACGAGTTCTATGGCTCTCTGGGAATAAACTGACTTCACTAAATGTTTGAAAGCCTTGATAACTTCTTTCTTTTTTTAAATTACTACTTTTCTTTATGAAACTTATACTTTTCTAGTTTCTCACCCACGGCTTGTCTAGCCTGATTGACTTGAACGTGGCAAAAAATCAGATAACTTGCTTAGAGGCTGAACACCTTTTCAAATGCGTTGCACTACAAAGCCTAAATGTAGCTGGGAATCCTCTCTGTACAATTCAAGATATCCAATCTGTCAATGTCCTCCCCAGCTTAAGACAATTGCATCTCGTAGATCCGATCTATGGGAAATGTCCAGTGGCCTCACTTTGTGAAAGCAGAGCTATGCTAGTACACAAGCTCTGCAATATTACGAATCTCAATGGGAGAGACATAACTCCGAGCGAGCAACGAAACATTCATGTGATTATTTATTTTAAAAGTTAAATGTAGCATTGAATGTTCATAAAGTCCTTCCTAATGGTATTATAATAATTCTACTCAAAAGGAATATATTAACCAGCGGTGTCTCTTTTACTATGCAAATTCTCTGTTCTATGGCCCAACGCATGCAAGCTTTCGTAAGCTTGCACTTCAATCAGTAAATAAGCAATTGGAAGTTCTTGGCGTTCGAATTATTGAGCTCGCTACATTATCAGCAAGCGTAAGTATAAAATAAAGTTAATACATCAAAATCATTAAAATCTTGGTCTTATAGCTTGTTATTTAAACTTATATCAACCAATTTAGTGTCTGCAAGCAGATTATCAAATGACTTCCCTTCCCATGTTTTCAACAACTAAACAAGAGCTGCTCACTGAAGTGGCCAAAGTAAAAATAAGTTATTTCAAAATAGTGATGGTGATGGTCGCAAGAAGTACATGACTTTAATAAATAATTCCAGATTCATACCCGGCTAAGTGGTCTCAAACAATGGGCAAGGGTTATAATGCGACGGACTGAAACAATGTTGCGGGTCAACAGATGGGAACAACAGGTTTAAGCAGTCAATCTGCTCGTAATTACTCACGTTATGATGTTATGAACAACATCTAACATTAAAAATAATTCTGGTGATAGATAGACGAATGGCTGAAGTGGGTGGAATTTCAATCATATGGAACTATCTTAGGATACATTGGTCAATCTGTTTTGGATCCAGATAGTTTTAAAGACAAAGAGAACATTCGAGCAACAATGCATCAACTCATTAGTGGACTTTCATGTTCCAAACAGTATGGTTTTTGCCTAAAATAAAAAATACTACACTTTTTTGTATCACTTTATACAACTTGATGAACTTTCATCAACTTTCTCCATCCTAGATGGCCAATTAACAGTGTAATGAAGATAGAGACAGTTGTAGTAATCAAGGACAAAGGAGCTGAAGCTGGCTTGGAGAAAATATTCGAAGAAACCTATTCTAGAAAACATGAGCCCAAATTTGTACAACCACCCGCTGAGGAATTGGAACCACCCCCTCCAGACTTCCAGCAACCTGCCTATCCTTTCTACGGGCCTCCTTCAATGCAACCAATAAAGTTGGTGACAACATACACAGACCCGAATTACAAACCACCGGGACCCGCATTTCCATTTCCAGAATCTGTACCCGGCCTTCCAGAGAGGTCACAACCGCTTTTGATGTTTCTGGTTTGCCCCAAACTCGTTGCCACTGATCCTCTCATCTATTTCGATAGTATACTTTTTGAAAAATCTCGTTGCTACAAGGTATGCTATTAGCATATGTTATATAATTCAACATCATCGGAAGTGGGGTATACTTTCAAATCCTATCAATCTAGGATATCCGCTTAACAAACTGCGTATGGGTAGCTGCAGAAATGAATTGTCAAAGTGCAGCTAAGGATCCAAAAGAAAAAAGCAGAAAACCTCAAAACACTGGGCACTCTATTCTATGCGTTGTAAAAGTTTTAGAAGAGTGTCTGGTTCCAGTTTCACGATCAGAGACACAAATAAAACAGGTACACAGGATTACAAATAAATCCTAGGATTTAGCGACGATATTTTTACAAATTGGGTCCTATATAGAAAGTGGCTCTCGTACTTATTTTTTTAATAGATAAGGTTTTTAGTACTTAAAATTTTTTTATAAAACAGCACTGCAGAGATTGTAATCTATTTGGTGTGACGAAGCCCTTATGTTTTGCCCCGGCTTACGTAGTCTACATTTCTCATGTCCCTGGGGATAAAGGTGCCCTTTGGTACCAAGGAATAACCGATGATTCAGACGTAACCGACGGGGCGGAAATTCTACTAGATGATATGGCATCCAAGTTAGCAGGATTTGGTGGTCATGCAAAGATGAATACACCATACTACCTTCATCGAACTCATGATGGGGTGAAAGCTGATTTGACAGCTATAACTAAGATCGTACCAAACGGTTTCAGGACTTTGTAAGAAGGAAACTGAACAGAATCCTTGTAGATTAATTTTACCGATCTTTACCGATCAATGGGACATTGATAAATACCTTGTCCATCTTTATGAAGGGATGGAAGACCGTCATCTAATATTTTTATCAAATCGAGATCTGGAGTGGATCTGCTGAGTGTAGCCAAATTCCTCGGCCCTGACATTGCTCAATCGATTACATCTCTTGACTTATCGGGGAATCGACTTGGCCTAACTGTAGGCTTGGAAGGACTGAGCAATTTACGGAAATTAAATCTGTCCCATAACAATCTCACTACTTTATCTGGTATACACAAGCTTCCTCATTTACGGGAACTTCGTGCAGGATGGAACTTCTTGAGATTCGTACATTCGAATATATCTACATTATCCTGGGCTTGTAGCAAGCTAGTTGTTCTAGAACTGCTACCAAATCCTTTTCAGGTATTTGACCAAAAATACTTAATTAATCCGGTGAAGTTTGATGTCTCAGATCATTTCAAGGAAACTGGTCAATTCTGTTTATGCGAATAGGATATTCATGATTATGCCCACATACCAGTTTTGGCTAAGGAAGTTCTTCCAGCTCTGACAAGGGTGGATGCATGGACTGCTCCATTTACGGCTCCATCCAAGAGCTTAATATTGAATCAGATGAATAGCGATAATAGCTTCACAAAAGAAGTTATGAAAGCTACTTGGGGTATGTTGTTTCAGATTTGATTTTTCTAAAAACTTTTGCAGTGAAAATAACCGTTTGAGAATCTTGAATATTTTCTCATCATAGTAGGAACAAACTTTACCCACGCAAACTTCAAAGGTCAATGTCTATCAAAGCTGGACGTTATTCCCCCTCATCCATCATTTCCGGATGGAACTGCTGGAATAGAACTTGATCTCTCGGACAACTATCTGAACGTAGCCGCATTGTTGACAAGCCCAATTGTCCAAAATTCAGAGTGGAGATCAGCGTTGGTCAAGTTACAACTTCAAGAGAATTCGATCCTTACTCTTGATTGGATGGAAGGACGACTGTATCCGAATCTTCGGATTCTTAACTTATCGAACAATCTCCTGAACGATATAGAGCCGCTTCAATTCGCTTGCCCAAATCTTATGCACCTACAGCTCTGTGGGAATTCATTCCCATGCAATACATTTACCTTAGCTCCTCTCCGCATCATGAAACAACTTGTGACGCTCGATGTATCTCGGACACCCGTTTCAACCCATCCAGACTATCCAACTTATGTTCTCAAGCACATTCCATCTGTTCAGGTACATAGTGAAAACCAAATCTTCCGTCCGTTTGTGACCATATTAATGAAAAGGATTATAAATTATAAACCCTTTTAGATTTTGGACGGGACGCCGATGATCGATTGGAATACGGAGGATTCTGTATACAAAATGGGTATGGGTATAGCAGGAAACCAATTATTTCAAAGGCTGTTTTGTAAATTGCTTAATAAAGTAATTGGGTTTTCCAGGAGGAACTCTAAGCACAGACTGGATCGAAATTAACGTGGGGAAAAAGAACTGGAATGCATTGACTGAACTTTCTCTTCCTAATTGTGGACTTAAAAGGATTAATTTTCCACCTGGGAGTCTCCCAAAGCTTCTTAGCCTCGACCTGACAGGGAATAGACTGCAATGTCTTACTGGTTTAGCATCATTGCCAAAGTATTGCAAAGCTGCAGTCTCTTAAAATAATTTTGAACGATCTTATGGACAAGAAATATATTTTATTTTGTTTATTTACAGCTTACGAGTTCTGTGTGTGAGCAACAATTGTATAAGCAGTTTAGGTGAAACCCCCTGTCCAAATTGTTTTTCTAACACGGCAGATTATTTTACTGCTAAAGCAAGTCACAGTTCCATGGTTTCATCAAGATTAAATCCAAATCCTAGCGTTTCATCGGGACTAAGGGCTCGAACTCCTGAAAAAAATAAATTCAAGAGTACATCACCTTCAGAAATAATAATTTCCAAGAGACCTCCGACTCGAGGTGGCAATTACAGCAATTTATCTTCAAGTGAGAAAATTTCAGGACAGACCTCTCCCCCAGCTGTCATTCCCCATAGAGGAGTTTCAAAATCAATTTTTCCAAAATTAGAAGTACTCGTTCTTTCTCATAATGGTAAAAAACAAAACAATAACTTAACTCACAGAAAGACTATAACAAAATCTAAAAATAAAAATAGGCTTGACTGGAGTAAGTGATCTGCATTTACATGCCCTGCCTAGCCTCAGAACGGTGATACTGAATTGCAATAAGATTCGAGGGTTTGATGGCTTGGAAAACCTTTCGACGGTGAAGGCAATTGTGTTGGACAATAATCACATTAGCAGCGTTCCATTCAGTTGCCTGGCAGGGTGCAATTCGCTTAAGTATCTGCATTTAGAACACAACCGTATTTCAGCTTTGCCACGTCTGCCTCATCTTACTAATCTCATAGCTTTATTCTTAGGTTATAATCGAATTCAGGTGGGATGTATTTTTGTAATGTGTTAGTCATAGACGTAAAGTTTACGATAATTTTTACATGATTTTTATTTTTTACTTTTTAGAGTCTCACCGATATGAGCTGCTTGGAAAGCATGGAAATACAAGAGCTGACTCTCATCGGAAACCCAGCTACGTACCGAAACGAATATTCTACAACTGTTTTTGCTGAAATACCAAATCTACGACGCTTGGACGGAGTCGAACTCATCTCTGATTTGAAAAAGGGGAAACAAAGCTCGTTTCTGAAATTTCAAGATAAAAATAGTTCTCAAAATAGAGACGACAATGGTGCTGCAACATACGGATGCATACCAGATGGGGGTATCAGAATCAAAGATAAATGTTCAGCATTAGAACAAGAAGAATGATGATGTGTTTTTGTAAAATTAAAATCTTATTCATCAGTATTTCACAGTCACAGTTCGAATTTTAAATAGAGAATTTGCTTTGACACACACATACATACATACATACAAATACCATAATAAAAAAGTGCAAAACGAAAAAAATGTTTGAGTCACTGTATACGAAAATTCGACATCTGCTATAACTTCCCGTTAAAGCCACATTTATATTTAAAGTTCGTTACATTCGCTACATTTCGCTGGTGTCATCATCTTTTAGATTTGTTATTTTCTCAACAGGTAATTCTGTCAGAAAAGCTTTCAATAAATCGCGTGGAATGCATTTTATCTTCAATTGGTTTTGAGATGTAACATTCTTCATTGGCCGGCACTGACTGTTCTCTGCTGAAAATGTTTTTGTATACAGGTTAAAAAAAGTTGCAAGTTGTAATTATTCTATTTTCGAGTCAATATTCAGATACAACTTACGTGTATTTACATCATCCATAAGACTCATAGTCATAGAATCGGGAAAATCGTTGACAATTTGAAGAAACTTACAGTCACGGCCGATTTCAAAGTGAAAGCTAGAGGTTTTTAGAGACGTGGGTTTGTTATTCAAAGAAGGAACTGTTTCATACAAGAGATTTAAGGGTGAAACAAACTCTTGAGCTGCTAATTTAGCCCTAGAGATAGACATTCTGGTCCAACTAGTGGTTAGAATTTCTAAATCATCTAGATCTTCCAAACAAATGCTGTCGTCATCAAAATCTGAATCCTCTTCTAGTTTTTTTATGTTGATAGCTTCAACTTCAACCTGAATATTTTAAATAGGTAAATCATAACAAAATAACTAGATTAATTGGCAACATGGTCACTATAATTTTCATAAAAGATTATATTGGAAACAGTTAAGAGGCATCCGTACCACATTTATCACATCTTCAACTCTCTGAGCTGCCCCCTTGTTACCTTTAGGACGATGAATCTCTATGTCTGGTTCCATTTTAATGTTTTTTCCATAAAAGAACAATGGTTTTAAAGACTCGAGCATGATTTCACATTCGGATTCATAATCTTCAATCTTCTCAGCATTCATCCTGAAATACTTCAACCAACCTCCGTTGGCTCCGTCAACCGACTTTACCAACATTAGCTTTCATTATTAAATATATTATTATTAATTCATAAGAGCACTAAGATACCCGAAATTTGCTATGATGTAATTCATGAAATATAGGATGGATGGATGGAAACTTGCCAAATTAAAGCTGTTTTGACTTCTGTGTTCTGAGTAAAATGTTTTTCCACCACCCACAGAGTACAGAGATGATTATTAAATTTTAATCGATTATCTATTCATTCATTTCATTGTGAATTGTGAATCGAGATACGTAAATGTGAAATTGTGAAATGAGAATTCGTCTATAAGAATGCAACGAATCTCATAAAATCAAAAACTGTCAGAAAGAGTAAATCCTTGTGCCTGGGAAATTTGGAATCCCACCTTGGCCACCTTAAACTTGTATAGATAGGAAGTAGTTGAAATATAAAAACTTACAAAAGTTCGGGAAAATGAGAAAAACAAGCCAAACCTCACACTACAGGAGGTCACCGTTTAAAGGTCACAGGTCACAGCAGCATAGAAAGCCGACTGAAACGAGTAGATTGTCACAAAGTTAAAATTAAATGCAGAAATAAATAATAATAACTCAAGACAGGAAATCTTGGCGGGTTACTCGGTTCAAAACTACGCAGCAAATAATAATTCACAATTATTCCAGTAAAGTTTCCTTCAAAAAACCCTTGATGTTTATGTTAGGAATTCTATAAAGTAAGATGGAAGGAAAATTTAGGGCAGGATTTAGTTTCTCATTCCTTAAGATGTATAACTTTTAAGTATGAGTCACAGAGTCCGAGAATGAAAAAGGGTTAAGTGCGTGAGAGTGTGGCTGATATATTGAGAATTCAGTGTGTGTTTTGTGCTAAGAGAAGATTGTGCCAGGTGAGACTACTCTGTCTCTCTCCGGCTTTTTAAAAACGTAAACATCACTTCAATCATCTTGTTCTTGCATTTGAAATCTTCAATAAAAGTAAGTGGCATTTTTTAACCGATTAGGGGTTCGAAAGGTTATTAATTTCGACCTGTGATAAAGTTCAAAAATATTAAAAAGTAAAGTGATTCCTGAGTTTCTGTAAAAGTTGTGTATTTTGCTGGGAATGTTGAATGTGATCTGTTAATTGTTTGCTGCTAATGTTTGGTTTGTAAACAGTTTTAAATTATCCGTATTTTCGGCTTGGCACATTCGTAAGATGTCAATGGATCATTCATTAGTTTCTTCATTGTTGTTTCATTTGTTTGTATTGTGATTCGTTGTCCAATTGCCAACATTGTGTAAATCTATCTAATCTAGCCAGCATGTTGAATACCCTTTTCACTTTTAACCAAGAAGTGTGTTTGTTATTATTGTTCTTGTGTGTGTGGTTGGAGTGCATTATATGAACCAACTCGGTTAAAGTTTATAAAAACGTGTGTGTGTGGGCTGCGGGTGAATATTGTGGCTTGGTTGGATCATATGTTTGATAGTTGATTATTATTATACATACAAGGAATGTTAAATCAAATCTTGATCAAGCGATAGACGATAGAAATAGACTTTTCAGCTAAATTTTATTTTGTTTCTATTTTCAACAAATCACAGTTGACAATGATCAATGTTAGGATAGGATTAGTTCTTGTGTCAAGAAGGATTTGAGTTCATGATCAATGTCTTGAGGATGATTATTCTTTATTCATATAGTTAAGATCGTTTTTGATTTGAATAACGCATGCATCATACATGTCACATGTGAAAATTATCATCATTTCATTTCTACGACTAATAGAAAACAGTCAATCTCTGGAAGAACAGAATTATTTCGATGATTAAAGCAAAGCGAAACATGAGGGATTAGAAATTGATAGCTTTCACTTTCCAGTTCAGTTTTATCAAGCTATTCAATATTTTAATGGCTTGGACAGATTAAAGAACGATACAAGAATATATTATTCAACACTTAACAATAATTCTTCTATGATTTCTTTCGTTTCACATTTAGTAAAACTACAAACTTTTTCATTTCCTAAATAACCGTTTTGAGTTTTAGGCTTAGATAAAATTTAACGGGATACTTTATCTTCAGAACTTGTGAGGAGAGTTTGCTTGCTCTAATGGTAACAACGACTGATAGTATTGATGTTGACCATGACATAAATTTATGATCATATGTTGAATCTAGAAATTTAAATTGTTTATGATGGACAAATTTTAAATGATTCTCAAAGACAAGTACAAGACACAGCATAAAATTTTATTCTAGCATTTAAAATGCCACTCATCATTGTAAAGAGGAAGTAGTAAAGTCCTAAGAATTGGAGTACTTGAGGGTTCAGTTAGGAAATAATTAAGTGTTAAAAATGAAAGATGAGCTTACTATTGATATTAAAAATATATGTATAGAGAAAATGCATCTATTTTTAAATTTAAAAAAAATAAGTACCATGGCATGAGAAACGGGGATATACTTTGAGTACGTAATGTAATATTCTAATAAAACATTGTAATTGAATTCTTCACCGCACACGTCTACAACATGATCCATTATAATGATGTTTTATTTTTTATAGTTAATACAAATTTATAACAAAAAATGTACTAGTTGAATCGGTAATGTGTCAAATGAAAGGTGAATGGAGTATCGAATAGTTTTTACAATATATTAAGAAAAGGATATGAAATAGGAAGCTCAGCAATTTATTAACGGCTGATTACACATTAGGACATTCCGACTTGTATCAGTTCAACAAGACCCTAAATTAGTATCTAAATCTAAACTTCCAAGAAGTCAATGAATGACTGCCTAAGAAAAAACAGAAAAAATCCTGACTGATTTTTGTTTATTGTTTTATCCAGTAGGAATCCCGAGGGTGTTCCGCATATTTCCATCTCAAACCTTTTCAAGAATTGAATTGAGCTGGTGAAAATTGAATCTGTTATCTTCCCGTTCGTTCGGGTGTTTCTATTTAACTCTTCCTCATCTTCCCTGGAAATAAACAATTACCGTCGGAAATAAGTGCTTCTCGTCACTCTTCTTCCGTCTCATTGTGTCAAACGTGGTTTCATTCAAGAAAGTGTTTTGTGTCAATTGTATCTCATTCATCGTATCCTACTAAACTAGCCCGTGTTTAAGAAAATCTCTTAAGTTTTGGCAAAGTGATCTGTGTGTTGCTGAAGTGGTGAAAAAGTTCTACAATTCAAAAAGCGATTTTGAAGGTTAAAATAATCTCAAAATAATGCTTCCCAGTAATCAGATGGGATTACTGGGTCTGTTGGTGGGTGTCTTTGCCCTCCTGGCATTGAAAATCGATTCGGGTAAGTTTCATACGCACGTATGTATATGTAGTAGACTTAAGGATGCCCGGGTAGTGTTCAGAATTTTAAGAACCCAGACTCTAGGTTTCACCCGGACTGAAAATCCTATTTTGCTGGTTCAGAATTTTGAGACCACTACTGTTCTTTCATGGATGCTGTCTCATTGTCATGGTCAATCTTCAACTTTTTCAGATCTCATGGATTTAACCTTACGCATTAAAAGGTGCAATAACCTAAGCCGCTGAGGATGTATAGAATATACTTGAGATACTTGAGTTCTAGTATTAGTTAATCAGTCAATTTGCAATGCATAATTAGTCTCGTATTCACAAGCCGGTATTATTATGGAATCAATTCACTCTAATAACTTGAAGTGCATTCAGATCATCTGTAGTCTTGTTTATTTTTCATGCATTCTCTGATATTCTAATCTTGTGTATTTGAATTTCGATTATTTAGTCTGATATGAGACATGTTTTATGCATTACAAGGACATTTTAAATAGAAATTGATAAAACTTTAAAAACCCTGGTAATTTTGACATTGACAGATTAAGTCAGCCACTATGACTATCGACTACCGGTTATTAAATTTATTTCGGAGTCATTCGCATGACTAGGAGTTAAAGACTGAAGAGAAGGGGGTTGAGTAATTCAAGTCAGGAAATCGTATTTTGGGGCTTGTTGGCTTGTAGATGTAGTAGTAGTCTTTCATATCTGCTTTCGTCCCGTACATATGAAATCTGTGTTATTTGATTTGTCAGATTAAAATTAAATTTGTACAGAATAGCGGATGTGAGCTTGTGACTTGTGAGTCTGCATAAATCGTAGTCCTTAAAAGATGAGATATCTGTTCGTGTATTTTTAGTGAAGACTTCCCTCATGAAACAAACTAGATGATTTATTGTAACATTGTTTGCAAGTCAGCTAGCAACTTTTTGTGTGTGCATATTATTTCATGCAACAGAGAATCTTGAATGAATACAGAAATCTTAGAGTAAATTTAATTTCTTTCTTGAAGGAATTGAGGTAACATGTGAGGTAATATGTCTGTTTACGTCTAAATCAATGTTACACATATTGTATTATATAGTATTGACTTTTTGTACTACATTAGATTATGGAATGTGCAGGAATGTTTTTTTAAAATATGGCGTTATTTATTCTATTAATCAAGCCACAGACACTTAATTATTACTGACGGGGCGGGGGTCGTAGGTCAGGATCATTCGGATTTAATTAGATTTAGATTCAGCATTATGTACAGATATTATTTGGTATAAAGGATGTGACCTAGTAGTGTTGGCCATACAGATTTTGAATTTTGTTGCATGGGTCTTTGAAATCTTTGAGGTCGGCTACAGGACAGACCGGAGGTTGTGACAGATGGTCCTCGTTGAATTTTTTGCTTGAATAGGACTGGGATTGACTGAAGAATACATATCTGACCCTAATGTGGGTGTGTGAAAGGAAGCTATGCATTATTGTATATTGGGTTGGACTCGTTGGGCTAGTGATAGTGAATAGGAACTTATATACACATAGATGGTTTAGAACCTAGGGTTTAAATGGTTCATTATGAGTCCATATTTCAAATAGGGTGAAGCTTTTGGCTGGCAGACTTGATAGATTCCCCTTCTTGTGCTAAAGTAAAAACGAGAGTATCCGTTAAGTTCATGGATGATAGTTGATACTTGTTGGGATGTAGTAGTGATGGTGATGGTGACCCAATGGGGTCTAAATTTTGAAAGCTTCTGTGTATAGATGCAACAGCTGCACGTGCTCGTATGTCGAAGTAAATGAACTGTTTGAGTCTCATATTCGGGACTATACCAGCAGTCTGTCAATTATGGTTTAAACCCGGGAGTGTAGCGCTGCTGAGCTTATAATTCATCTTTTTGAGAAGTATAGTATAATCGTATGCCACATGTGGTTATTTCTTAGATGAAGATCCGTTGAGTATGAATGGATCTTATTTCAAAGTGGTTGAGAAACAGGTCATGTCATGGAGATGCGATATGTCACATGTGTATGTCAAAAATCGTGATCTTTTTCAGACTTTTCTAACCAAAGAGGTAGGGAATGAAAATACATGCACATTGAATTATTTTAATGATTGTATCAACGTATGATTATAAAAAGCTTTGAGGATCTGGAATAAAATAATGATTTGCTGTGTTTCCTGTTTTTTTATTCCAGTCAACGCAAATATTGGTTCCAGTGGGGATGAAGAAAGTGGACCAGTGTTTATGAAAGAACCCCCGTCTAAGGTTGACTTCTCAAATTCTACCGGAGCAGAGATTCCATGTCAAGCAAGGGGAAACCCTCAACCGGAAATAATTTGGCTTCGTGGTGATGGAACCGCTGTGGGAGATGTTCCTGGCCTACGACAGGTAGGAGACACTTAAAGCTTTTGTTATTTAAATCTCACCCCAGGAAAGTGCTTAAGACATTAACATCCGTAATTTTCAAAGGATTTAAGGAGTTCCGAAGGTATATAAGCATTCAGTTAGTATATATATAACGATGTCTGCTGGATAGGTATACTGTATTCTATTTCCATGCCCTATATATTTCTTTGAGAAAATGAAAAGGGTGAATGAGTGAGCCTTCTTTATATCTTGGAAGAAGGTGTTCTCTGTCTTTCGAGTGTATGAAGCACCTGGCTTCTCTGCATGGCCTTGCAGAGATGCTGAGATGCAGCTGCTTTTGTCTGGTTAAGCTGTTCCCTGTTCCCTTTTCAAGGATTTCTTTTCCCAATTTTTTTTGTTATTATATGCCTTAGAGAGAAAAGGAAATATTAATCAGGTAAATTCAGGTAGATTGAGGTTAATCTAACATCGATGCATGCTACAGTTCCAAAATTCCAATATAGTGTTCTAAAAGCTGATCTATCATGGACAGTTCTACATAGATATGTATTTGAATTTTATATGCGTCTGTGTATTTGATCTCTTTGCTCTGTATAGAAACGGTTATTTTAAGATAAATTCTTAACAGCTCCCATTGCTGATAGTAATAATTTACATGCATGTAAAATTATCTTATTAAACCGGACTTTGGAAAATTAAGACTTTCTATATCGTAGGGTAGCTAATTTAGTTAGTATGCTTGAAAAATAAAAATAAAAATGAATTTCAGGTTTTGGCATCCGGAGCATTGGTATTTCCTCCCTTTCGGGCAGAAGATTACCGGCAAGAAGTTCACGCCCAAACTTACATCTGTCTCGCAAGGAACTCAGTTGGAACGATTCATTCTCGTGATGTCCATGTCCGTGCCGGTAAAAAGTCTATGATTTTCTGTTTCCAAAATAAAGAGATGATAAAAATGACAAAAAAATACCAAAACAAAAATTCTTAATAGGGCTTGAATTTAAAAATAAGATGCTGATAGATCGTCGTATTTTAAGCAATGTACTGGCATAAAAATAGACGGTTTAAAATTGAAATAGTTTTTATGAGGTTCGCAGAAGGGGTAAGTAAGTTGTGCTTGTGTCTGACGTTGATTAAATTAGCGAGGGTTTAAGATGTATGATGAGATATGAAAGATGTAGAGACGGAATGTAGACTGAGTTCCATTTTCTATGCATGCAAATGCAATAGTTAGAAAAGTCTAGAGTGTCAAAGACTCTTATTTAGATGTCAATATTACCCTTGGATGCAAGTTTTCATAGTTTAGTTCTGGAGACACTTCGGATTAGTTGGAACAAATCCAAAAGCTTCTCAGAGGAGAGTAATAAAAAAATCTAGGTGTATCACATTTATTATTATGAGCTTGTATGTTATTTTTTGACCAAAAGTTGTTAGCCAACCTTACACAGCGAATGTTTGGGAAGAACATGTTATCCGTGGGAATTCTGCTCTAATGAAATGTAATCTACCACCATTTGTTGGAGACTTTGTGACAGTGAGTTCGTGGTTCCAGGATGATGTTCCCATACATAAAACTGATGTTTACGGTAGGGTACAAAATGGAACGTATAGGATGCATAGCAGGGCAATCGAAATGGTGGATGCCGGTTTCACGTAAACGAATTAAAAAATTGAAAGAGTCACGGACAGTCACATTTAACTTTGAGAAACGTTTCTTTCCATGTGAAAGCGCCTAAAAAGTTCGAAGTCTGTCTTATTGTAAATTTAGATTGTCTCCCATATTGTTCACGGTGTTTCAAAAAAATGTGATAGCCTACATTCATTGTGACAACCAACGATTAGTTTTGTATTTATGGTTTTGATATTGTTCTCAAAGTTGTGAATCAACCATACGCAGCCAAAGTTTATGAGGAGGATGTAATTCGAGGGAACTCGGCGATTTTCAAATGTCTCACTCCTACTTACGTGGGAGACTTTCTGGAGGTGGATTCCTGGTTTCAGGATGATGTTCCTATTCATAAAAATGATAAATATGGTTTGTACTAGAATGTTATTCAGTGGAGCAATCGGACAGGGTTTGCATTACTCACACGATACGAAAGGGTCAATAATTTCTAGATATTTTAGATCTAATTAGAATTGAATGCAAATCGATGATAATTAGTGCAGCGATAATAATTTTTCTTTGAAGTGGTTTCACAATCATACGAAGTCGACCCTATCAAAGAGCATTCAATTAGAGGGAATAATGCCATCTTAAAATGCCAAATACCTTCGTATGTGGCAGACTTCTTAACGGTCACGGAATGGCAAACAACTACTGGAGAAACTTTCATACAGAATACAAATAACAACGGTTGGAATCTGCTATGTTTTATGTGACGATTGGAAATGGTGGGTGCATAAAGTGTCATTTTAACTCAGCAAATAGACAACATATTTTGTTTAGCGATTGATCTCATTAAGCTCATTGAGAATAACCGTCAGGTTCGCTAAGGCTGTCAAGTCCAATACGGGTTATGATTCCTGATATATTTCCCCCTGTTAAAATGTAATTTTGGAATCATGATTGTTTATAGTGGTATCACAACATTTCATTGTCGAAGTGAACAACGAACATGTAATCCGGGGGAATAGCGTCACAATGAGATGCAATATCCCAGCATTTGTTGGTGATTTTGTAAGCGTGTCAGCCTGGGTTGATTCCGATGGCTCGTCTTACACACCGTCCGATCATAAATATGGTCCGTATTTTTTTGAAACAATGAATAAAGAATAAGAATACTCGGGTTAGTGGCGGGTGCATTACTCGAGAATAATGCAACACATTCAAGTTTCAATTCAATTTTGGAATTTTTTTAATTTAAAAGTCATTATATATGTTTTTACTGTCAATAGGGTGCCCTTAAACAAAGTACATCGTATTCGTAATCATTATATCACAAGGTACATAGTGGAAGTAAATATAGAATAATTATTGTGCATGTTTATCAGTATTAATTAATAAATACTTCTGAAATCCACGATTTAACAATTACGGAATCACGGGTAATTTATTGAAGATGAAAGTATTCTATACGTTGTATAAAGTCCGTAATTAACATGTCGAAAACTGAATACGTAGAAAAGTTCCAACTATTTTTTATTGCTAGCCGTTGCCCAAGATTTCGCTACGGAGGTGCACAACCTATACGTGATTAAAGGGAATTCGGGGATTTTGAAATGCGAAGTCCCGTCTTTCGTAGCAGACTTCCTTCAGATAGTTGCTTGGATTGATGGAGAAGATAATTCATACTCTTACTCTGCAACCCAATCCCTAGAGGGTTAGTATTACCATAATAACAGTTAAATGAAAGTTTAACTATGTTGACAATCGTGAGTGGCGGGTGTGTGTAGGTGGTGTAGAACTTTATAATAACAGTAAGCCTTATAAGAAAAGATTACGGCGAACTTGTTTACATATAAACAACATTTTGATCTAAAATATATGACACGTGTGCTTCAAAGAGTCGAACCTGAAAAAAAATTTCATGCACTATAAGTTTACAAAAAAAAGTAAATTTTTCCAGATTTGTACATTTATTTTGTTAAACCAATTTCAGTGGTTTCCCAACAATATGAATCAGAAATCGTATCCGAGTATATAATTCGTGGGAATAACGCGGTACTGAAATGTAGTATTCCAGCTTTTGTAGCTGATTACGTTTCTGTAATCAGTTGGATTGACTCAGAGAATCAAGTAATTGAAGCCGGTGTACGGGGTAATATTTTAATAATGTTGAGTCTTAGGACAATGTTAGGACATGGTGGGTCACTTCATCAGAGTTTCTCAGCTATCAATATGACGAACAAAATTATTTTCGGCTGTACAAAAACATTTTAGTTATGATGTATACGTTCAGATGAAATTACCTAATTTAATTGATGAGACACTAAAATTAAAATTTCCTTGTACTAGTGGTGACTCAGTCGTACAATACATATGGGGACCAAGAAGACATAATCCGAGGCAACTCGGCAATCTTGAAATGCAAAATCCCTTCATTTGTCGCCGATTTCTTAGAAGTTGTTTCATGGCATGATGATTTAGGAACTGTGTACAGTTCTCATGATAGTAAATTTGGTATGACTCATTCTAAAGATAAGACTTATGCATGAGTTAAGAAGATATTGGACAGGCTGGTTTTCGGGTCAAAGGGCAGTGAGTGGTTACTGGTTAACTTGTTGCCAATCAAAACTAATAGTTTACGGTTCAAATAATTTTTAATAAGGTAATTCAGAACAAGTGGATTTTTTTTTTAAATATTGTAATATTTTTATTGAATTGAAACAGTTGTAACTCAGCTTTATGACACTTATGGAGACCAGGAGCATATTATTAGAGGAAACTCTGCAATAATGAAATGTCGAATACCGTCATTTGTTGCTGACTTCCTTGACGTAGTGGCTTGGGTTGATGAGGAAGGGAACTCTTATACAGCCGAATCGAAGCAATTTGGTACAATTAAGTTGAATTTTAGGGACAATCGGTCAACTTGCTGGCAGGGTTGCTGGGTCATCATATTTAAAAAGAAAATAAGCTTTTACGAGGTGTAGGATATGAGTGGATTAGACAAGGAACTCTAAACGCAATTAGGAGTAGAAAATCGTATGAAAATATTTTTAAAGTTAGACAAATTTGGATTTAAAAAATACTTGCAGTTGTTACTCAATCATATGACACACATGGCGACCAAGAGTACATCATCAAAGGAAACTCGGCAATTTTGAAATGTAAAATCCCCTCGTTCGTGGCCGATTTTTTGGATGTCGTCTCATGGCATGATTCGGATGGAAACGTGTACACATTAGATCACAAGCTACAAGCCGGTTATTAAAGAAAACTTATGGAGGATTGATTGATTAAATGTATTAGATTAGTCGGCTCATTGTAGGTGCAAGGGTCTTTAGGAATTATCTCACAGGGCGGTGTGAACGCTTTGTTTCTATCGAGGGTAGAGGGATAAACAAGGTGGGATATTTAGCTAACATAAATCCCTTTGATTATTTTAGTGGTGGCCCAACACTATGAAAGTGAACCTGAAAACGAATACGTAATTCGTGGGAACAATGTAGTTCTAAAATGCAAAATTCCCTCATTTGTGGCTGACTTTCTCCATGTTGTCTCTTGGTTCGACTCGGATGGCAATGAGTTTACACCTCAGAATCAATTCGGTACTATTAACCATTCCATTTCATTCCATAAAGTATCTTACATTTTTAGTTGTTTCAAAGTTTGAAAAATATGAAGCTATCAAAGCTTGAAATATTATGACCTGTGACCCGTGCACCCGCCATGTCCGATTGTTCTTATTCATTTAATCTTATACTGAAAGTTTTAAGATACTAATATAGTTTTAAATATTAAAGATGGAAAGTTCGTCGTATTACCATCTGGAGAATTGCATATTAAAGATGTTCGACCGGAGGATGGATTCAAGGAATACAGGTATGGTATTGAAAGTAAAGTCTCTTGTCTCGTAAGAGTTAACAAATGGGAAATTTTTAAAAGAGTTCTCAAGATTATTTAATTTTGAATGGAAATGATTTAATTAATTAATTTCTTCTTTAAGGTGTCAGACAAAACACCGACTTACTGGAGAAACTCGACTCAGTGCGTCTGCTGGTAAACTCGTGATAACAGGTATGAAGATTATTTGAATATTTATATTTTAAATATTTTATATGTCAAGGAAAGGTTTTTAAATGTAGACTTCCAAGCAATTAATCACATGGTAGTACATATAGTTAAAAATATTTCCAAAACGTTTTAACAAAATCTTTCTCTCAAAATCTAAGTAAAAATCAATCGAATTTCTGAATGCCTGTTGTGCACATTTTGATTAAGATTAAAAATTAAGATTGAAAACCTTTCCTTGGTTGCCGTTTGGGCTGTGACGATTGATTCTGATGAATCTGGTTATGGCTTTATCTTCGATGATCGAATGATGTGTCCATGACAAACATCGTATTTCCCAAGGCGTATAGATCGAAGAGAAAGCACGGCCAGACTCATAAGAGAGGGGCGGCCCGAAGCCTGAATGTTGGGAGACGGGAAGTGATTTGAGTGACTTTTAAAAACATTTTAAAGTAAACTTGGTAAAGTTACTAATCAAAGTTCCGAAAATTCTGTCGATTCTTAGAGCCGGTTGCCAGTGTAGCACCCAGATTCCCTTTCTCGGAAAGATTTAAGTTTTTTGAAGCGGCTGAGTCCAGCAGTATTGCTCTCTTTTGTCCCGCACAAGGGTTTCCTATCCCAACAATTGGGTTAGTTTATTTAAAAATCATAAAGTTTAAACTATTGATTTGACTACTGTCTCTTTTTATTTATTATGGTACTTACTACTCCTTAGAGTTAATGGCTCAGACTGGCTGTAACCCTAGGGGAAAGGTTGATTAGAATTGACAGAAGGCATTTAGTCCACATCTCATGGCTTTAACAATGGACCAGTTTGGAAGTTTTAGATCCATAAGAATTCAAGCGCAGCCGGTGCAACAAGTCACTTAGATAACCACTGACATTTAAATGTTTGTTAATTACTTTAGACCCGGTTGGCTCAGTAGCTCCACGGTTTACCTCGGGTAAAGAGACGAGTCGATCTGTAGAAATGGCATCCGGATCTGACCACGTTCTGTTTTGTCCATCACAAGGCTACCCTGTTCCATCATTTAGGTCAGTTCTGATATTTAATCTTGTGAAAGTTCATTGAATTTTAGATAATTTAATTTGGCGATACAACTACTTAGCTCATCATTCAAGGTTTCGGGCTTAGCTGATGTAGGTTAAATTAGCAGTACATAAATTAGGGCTTACTAGTTGATTTGTTTTCCAAAACATAAAGAACCTGTTGGAAGCATCAGACCAAGATTTTCACAGAGTTCCGAAAGTTCTACGTATACTTGGACTCAAGGGGATGGGCATGCTCTTCATTGTTCCGCTCAGGCTTACCCTATTCCAGTCTTTCGGTAAGGATCTGCTGACTCACATTGAGTGGGGGGGGGGTACAGAATTGTTTATAGTTTTTAGGATATCTAAATTTAACTTGGCATCCACTTATAGTATTAAATAGTGTTATGAAATGGATTCGGGTCGCTTCACTAAATTTTGAATGTCATCAATCGTTGCATTGCTGGAATATATTTCATCTAAATTAGATGCGAATTTCAAAATACTGAACGAAACTAGAAGATTTTAAAGTTTGATAGAAGATGTGTAAACTTGGTTTTTTATTGCGGCTAAAGAGCCGGTAGGATCCACAGTCCCTACTTTCTCTGGAAAATCAACTCTATCTCGGTTTTTCTGGGAAGCTAAGAATTCTTTAGCTCTCAATTGCCCTGCCCAGGGATTTCCACCCCCAGAATTTAGGTAAGGCTATGATGTTTCAACGGAAATGATATTAAAATGAGGATAATTGAACTCAATGTTTAGATTCAGATAATCATTTCAAAGACTTTCTTCAACAACAAAAAAATCAACAGAAACGAAAACATTGATAAATTTATATAATAACATATCTTGCTCCATGTGTAATTTTGGCTCTGTCCAAACCTCTCTTATGATCAATACTTGGATTTTCCGAGTTTCTTAGTGTTATTAATTTAAGTTATCAGTATACAGTTTCAGATAAAACATATAAACTTGTAATTAGACCCACAAGGTTCTACTGCTCCAAGATTCTCTGGGGAGATGTTGGTCTCGACATTTATGAGAATAGGGACGAAAGGATCCACTTTTGGGTTAACCTGTCCAGCGCAATCTTATCCACCACCGTTGTACAAGTGAGTGATTTCGTTTCCTCCCGAATCTCCACATAAATTATCACAGAAAGGCTTTCGGGTTCGCTCCTATCAGGAAATTCTACCCACTGGCATGGCATTCTATGAAAATATTCATAAGTGGTTTGGTAGATATTCATTAGTTACTCTTCGATTTTTCTAAGACCCTGTTGGATCAACGGCTCCGACATTCTCTGGAAAGTCTTTACTCTCTTGGTATTTATGGACTGCAAAGGATTCATTAGCTCTTTTGTGTCCTGCTCAAGCTTATCCACCGCCAAACTTTCGGTGAGTTTTCTGCACTCCCCAGTGGTGGAAAATCTTATGGGATTATATATTTATATGGATTTGGTAATCTTGGTATATTCAGTTATGTCTGAGATTGTAGGAGTCTCATTAAAGATCAATCATTTACCAAAATAAATGATAATTATAAATTTTCTGTTGTATCAAGCCGAATGGCAAATTGAACCTCTCTTATGGGCATCAGATCTCTACGTATTTCATAATCACGATAGGGTTTAGTCTAAAAGGTGAGGATTGTATATATGTGGAATATTTAGATCCTCACGGTGGTACGGCTCCGAGGTTATCTGGAGATATGCAGATTTCATCAGGATATGCGAGGATTGGGACTAAAGGCTCAAATTTTGGATTGATGTGTCCTGCACAATCGTACCCGCCTCCTAATTTTAAGTGAGTGATACATTTTTGTCCCCGAAGTCCCCATGCATCCGAGCTTCGTGTGCCGTTCATTATGCTTAAATGGTAGAATACGGATAGGATAGTGAAAAATTGTGTTTTTGGAAATTATTAATGGTCTATAGAGCCGCTTGGATCTACTTCTCCAAGGTTTTCGGGAAGCACTCAAGTGATGAGTGGATTTGTTCAATCAGGTGGAAGCTCATTTTCTTTGCTGTGTCCTGCACAAGCATATCCAGCCCCGATGTTCAAGTAGGGGTTTGACTTCTTTTTTAAAATATGATGTGGCATTACGAAATCGACGCTAACCTTTGAGTTAGATAATGTGTTATTATTCTTTCCATGATTCCCTAATACATTCAGGCTTCGTACATAACATCTCTATGCTTCATCATATAATGTCACTTTTTGCCCGAGATGCAGTAGATACTGACAGGTTTAGTAGATTATAAATTTATATCTGTGGTATTGATATAATATTTTGAAAAGCGCCCATGGGGACCATCGGACCAAGCTTTGCATCTGAACAGAGATCAAGTACTCTTATTAGACCTGAAGGCTCATCGTTTGCCATATCTTGTGCTTCTCAAGCCTTTCCTGTCCCAAAGTTTAAGTAAGTTACACTGCCCGTCACATCACTACAAATTCAGGCTTGGGGTTTCGTCTGGTTCCTTTAACCTTATCAGATTGACAATGTTTTCTGAGAACCATTAGGCAATAAAGAAATGAAAACAATCTTGTAATTCTGATAGACCCGCTTGGTAGTACGGGGCCGAGATTTTCTACTCAAGCTCATTCCCAAGCTTTCTTCAAAGAGGATGGTGCATCATTTGCATTATTATGTCCAGCGCAAGCTTATCCTTCTCCAATTTTCCAGTAAGTTTTCATTGACAGGATAACGACGCAAGATTAAAATTTTCTTGTGAAAGCTGTTAAGATAGGGCAGGAATCGTGATTGTCATAAAATATAAGTTAAATTATTATTGAGGGGGTAATTTTATAATCTTATTACTATTATTCCGCATCCCAACATTCAGTTTTCGAATAGAAAATAAAGTAAACTTCTCTGATAGCCGGGTAGTATTAGTAAATTAAGCTAAATTCACGTTAAATTACCGTGTTTTATAGAGCCGATGGGTAGTACTGTACCAAATCTCCCAGTCAACTCTCGTTTGCATGCTGTCGAAGGTGAAAGTGGGAAAAGTGTCACACTTGCTTGTGTAGCTCAAGCGAATCCTGTTCCAATCTTTAGGTTAGTTTTATTATCGGTTCATTTCATAATTCAAATAACAAGGACATTTCCCGTCTCCTTTCCAATTCACTAGTAATCACGAGCATTACGGCGATCCAATTTAGATAACTTGTATTTAAGACCTTAAATTTAAATTATCTTGCAGTATGTTATAATGAAAAATTATGTTTAAGAACCGGTGGTTGGTGTGGCACCGAAATCTCCACAGATGCTTCGTCCCCCTTCTTTTTGCAAGACTGGTGAAGTGGGTATCCTCGTTTGTGAAGCTCAGGGAAATCCTCTTCCTAAGTTTATGTATGTATTTCTTTGGGTTGTTTATTTCGAGCTGTACTTTGCTTCGATAAACTTTGATCTTCCATTTAATGACAAGTGTAATTCAGAAAGTTAGTATTTTATGGGATCTGGGGCTGGCTACAACAAAAATCATTTCCCGTAGACTAGCAATCAGAGATTCATATTTGTTTTGGGTGTATCGATGAGTTTAGATTTGTCTGCTTTTCAGAACCTCAGACTAGCGTTCCACCTAAAGTTAGAGATGTGAAGAGTATCGGGTCTCGAGTAACAGTTGTAACTAAGGGAAGTATTTCGCTCTTGTGTGATGCTCAAAGCAACCCTTCTCCATCGTACCGGTTAGGAGTTAAAAATTTATTAACCGCTAATTATGTTTTTTTGAGTGGTGAAAATTAAGTCTCTCTTTTGCTCCGTGCCGTCCCTCAACTATAGAACTATTGATAGTTTATAAATAGTTAAGTTTATCGTAAACAATAAACGTGGGTTTACATAAGCTGTTTTGGGTATTTAAAGAGCCAATCGGCACAACACAGCCGACATTTTCTAGCGGATTTGATGGAGTTTCTTTCACAAAACATAAAGGAATGTCATTTTCCCTTTTATGTCCAGCCCAGGCTTATCCACAGCCATTGACATTGTAAGTTTTAATAATTATCGGCCAGTTCCTTCCTGTCTCGCAGCATCAGGTGTCGGGTTTAGAAAGACTGATTGCTCATGTGAACAATTGTTTTCTTGATTCTCTAATGGGGTTTGTATAGAGCCCCAAACAAGCGTGCCCCCCAAAGTGAGGGATGGAGAAAGCATCGGCTCCAAGAAACTTGTGCAGATCTTAGGAACCACCGCGTTATTATGTGATGCACAGGGAAATCCTTCACCCATTTATCGGTATTGGTAGAATTCATAAAGAACTCACTTTTCTGGTAACAATTTCTTGCTGCAAGGAACATTTTTGTAAATTGTCGGTTAGGAAATTACATTTATTCGAATTTCAGTACTGGGATAGGGCATTACTTTTTCTTGTTTGGGTTATGAAGATTCACTTACCGTCTCCTAATATGGATTTTAAGCTGAACTGTTAAATTTCGGGAAGACTTTGGTTTTGGGTGACACAAATGTTTAATAATGTAGAGCCTCAAACAAGTGTATTGCCCAGACTAAGGGATGGTGATAATATTGGCCACAAGAAGAAAAGTGTTCATATTCAGGGCACTGCAGCCTTACTTTGTGATGCTCAGGGAAATCCTACACCCCGAACTAGGTAGAAACGTTCATATCGGTTCTGGTTATTTCTAGTTGTACTCGTAGTTATTTTTAATGGAAAGTTTATAATTCTCTTTTGTCACGATTCGTAATTCCCGTCTCTCATGATTCAGATGATGATTAATAGGGCTTTAGAAATTGCGTTGATGAGAATTGTGGATTCATCCCTATTTGTAGAGCCCCAAACAAGTGTAATGCCTAGGGTAAGAGATGGAGAAAACTATGCACTGAAGAGAAAGTTGGTTCAGAATCAGGCTACGGCTGCACTAACGTGTGATGCTCAGGGAAACCCAACTCCAAAGTTTAGGTAAAATATTTTTCTGTGTCCACCGAAATTTGACAATCGCTCGGACTTTATCTCAATTTTGAAAAACTTGTATTGCATTTGAATCAGATCCCGTCTCTTCCAAGATGTTGGGTATATATTACATATATGAAGATCTAGAATTTGACAAATTATCTTTCTTTATGTAACAATTGATAATTCACAGAGCCATTAGGAAGCACTGGTCCCAAGTTTTCCTCTCAGTCCTTGTCGTCTACATTTGTGAAAAGTGAAGGTGTCGCATTTTCCCTTTTGTGCCCGGCTCAGGCGTCACCACCACCGAAATCCAAGTATTCCATTGTTCAGACTTTAAAAAATATAATTTCAAAATTATCTAGTAGATTCGCTCGTCTCCCAACAATCATCTAGATTTATTACGGACATACATACTAATTTTAAGTATGAAGTTCATAGTAAAACATATTGAAATGCCTTTCAGAGCCACTAGGTAGTTCAGCTCCCAAGTTTCCCACAGAATCAAAGATGCAAACGTCTCAGAAAAGCGCCGGTTCTGCAATTTCTGTACTTTGTTCTGCCCAGTCACACCCTCCACCAAATTTTAGGTTGAACAAATTAATTATTAGTTTCAAAAGGTTTTCGGTTTGACGCATTCAAATCCTTCCCGTATCTCGACTCGGTTTCGTAGTTTTTGAGCTATTAAAAGCTTTGGATTTTATGCATATTATTATTTTTATTATGCATATAGAACCGTTGTCAGGTGTGGTTCCAAAGGCACCTGAGCTGACTAGAGCTCAACGTGTAACAAATTATGGAGATCCGACACTGCTATCATGTGAAGCTCAGGGCAACCCACCTCCAAATGTTAGGTTGGACTAATAATCTTATAGTTTTAATCATTTAAAAGTAATTTAAACTTCTTCCCGTCTCCCATTCATTAATTGACAGCAATAATAATAGGACTACGTTTCTTAAGTTTCTAAGAAAGTTGCTCGTTCATCATTTATAGAACCTTTATCCGGAGTAATTCCAAAGGCTCCAAAGCTTACACAGGCTCTTCTCTTGGTCAACGAAGGGGAAGCAAGTGTTCTTACCTGTGAAGCTCAGGGAAATCCAGCTCCTAAATTTAAGTACGACATTCTGAACTATAATTTTGTGTCATAAACATCCTCGCAGTCGTCACGGCCATATTGGCAGGGTTAACAATGAGTTAAAGCTAAAATTAATGAGTCGCTTAACCGTTCGCTATATGAAACAGAACCACAAACAAGCGTTACCCCCAAAGTGCGAGACGGACAACGGATTGGTACTGGCAGAACAACGGCTGGGTCAGGGAAAGACGCGGCTATGACTTGTGATGCACAGGGATATCCATCACCAAGTTATAGGTTCTTTACATAGAGTTATCAAACTACGATAGATTAGTCAAGCTGCTCCGAGGGTATTGTAGTTGCATACAGCGGAAGTACAGGTTGATTATTTAGGATATATATGAATAATTTGTATACAAAGAGAAAGAAGAGCATCCCGGTGATATTTTGGTGTTTAATTTTTAATTATTTTATCTTTCTAATTCGTTTCAATCTTATTTTCATGAAATATTTGAATTATGATACTCGAAGTCTGCGTCTTGTCAAAGATTTAAAAAACAATTAAATTCAAATTCCATCATCTTCCTGCACTTGTTAAATGTTAAAATTACTCAAATCAAATCTCGTCCAGCTAACTGGTATTCGTAGTTGTGGTTGTAGAAATTTTTTTTAAACTGTAAAAGCAAATCAAATGATAAATTTAGAACCTTCGGGGAGCGGAGGACCTAAAATTACAGGGGATGGTTGGCAGCGTTCTATAGCAGAAGCTGGAAAAGCATTAGGATTACTTTGTGAAGCACAGTCCCACCCGTCACCAAAATCAAGGTTGAAATTAGGCCAATTTTATTTGACACTGGGCAAATTTCAGGACATTGTTAGAGTATCATGTTTCAAATATTTGTTTCAACACAATAATTCTATCAAATGTCAAAAATAAACTTGAATTTCCTCTCCCAACATTCACCCAAACAACTACGGAAAGTATTTTAAATGTTCATAGTCAATTTAATGAAAATTTAATGCTGGTCGATTTTTGCCAAATCTTAGAACCGACCGGAGCGGTTCGTCCGCGAGGAGCGGCTAAAATCGTTGAAACCCCTGAGACTGAAGTTGGAAATCCATTGGCTGCCGTTTGCTCTGTGCAAGCATTTCCTAAACCTTACTTTAGGTTATTTTTGGCATTTGATAGAAGAGAACCATTCTTCATTTTGCATGACATTTAAATAAAATTATTCGTTTTAATTTTCTGTATTAATAACCCTGAAAATCTAAACGAAGGTACTGAAAAATTCTATAATTTCTAGATGGTATAAATTTGCGGAGGGCTTTACTAGACAACCGGTTTCACTTGACGAACGAGTGAAGCAGCTTGGTGGGACTCTGATTATTCGTGAAGCAAAAGTAGAAGACTCTGGAAAGTATCTATGCGTTGTCAGCAATTCTGTAGGAGAGGAAAGTGTGGAAACTGTTCTAACTGTAACTGGTAAGTTATTTTTGCTAATTAATTAATTATATTACTAATTATATACTTAATTAAAAATTATTTTTGACTTTTAGCTCCTTTAGCTGCCACTGTTGAGCCTCAAGTCCAGACAGTCGATTTTGGTAGACCAGCTACTTTCACCTGTCATTACCAAGTACGGTTGAGTTTGGGGTATCTGAAAGAACTTGTTGTTGAGTGATTTTTTTTATCTGTTTTGGGTTTTAATTGTGTAGGGATCACCGGTTAAAAATATTACGTGGATGAAAAATGGTAAGAAACTACCCAACACCGAGCCCGTCATCAGGGTAGATGCTGTTCGAAGAGAGGATCGAGGAATGTTCCAATGTTTTGTTCGTAACGATCAAGACTCGGCTCAGTCGACTGCCGAATTGAAGTTAGGGGGTCGATGTAAGTTTCAAGATTATTTGTGAAGTTTACTTGGTTTAACTTTGATTTTAAACATATTCCTACCTTTAATGCAGTTGATCCCCCAAAGTTGACATTCAAATTCCGGGAAGAAATTTTGCAACCAGGTCCAACTGTATCGCTAAAGTGCAAAGCAACTGGTAACCCTTCTCCTGAAATTGTATGGGAACTGGATTCTAAGAAAGTTTCGAATAGTGAAAGGTGAGGAGACATAAATTATTTTACAGTTGATACTAATGTTGAATTATTAATTTTTTTAAATCTAGAGTTCAAGTCGGTCAATATGTCGGTGCGAATGGGGAGGTCATCTCTCATTTGAACATAACTAACGTTCACAGCAACGATGGCGGATTATATAGGTATTTAAAAATTGAAGTTGGTCTTATCAAAGAGTTATACCATACTTGACTAGTTTAATTTATTTTTAAATTATTTGGTTTACAGGTGTGCAGCAATTTCAAAAGTAGGAAGTGCATCTCATGTAGCAAGATTAAATGTGCATGGATTGCCTCATGTGCGCACTATGGATAAAGCTCAAATCGTTGCCGGTGAAACTTTTTCCATTACATGTCCTATTGCCGGTTATCCGATAGATGCAGTGATTTGGGAGAAAGGTGTGTGTGTAAATGCTGGAGATTTATTTGATTGGGGTTATCCATCCACTAAATTCTGCAAACTTTCTCTAGATAATCGAGTACTACCTATCAACAGAAGACAGTCCGTTTTTCCAAATGGCACCTTAGTCATTGATAATGTTCAACGTGGAAGTGACCAGGTAGAAAATCAAATGAAAAATAAATTAAATCTATATAATTTAATAATCCAAACTGGGAGCATGAAAAAGAAATTGAAAAGGTTGAAAAACTAATTGTTGATGTTTATTTATCTAAAATTTACGAAATTTACGAAACGAAAGGGAGTTTACGTATGCGTGGCCAGGAACGGTCAAGGCTATACCTCCAGGGGTAATCTGGAAGTACAAGTAATGGGTAAGTCAAACGATTTTTGTTTTTGATAGGAGTTTAACTTAATGATGTACTATTCGGTAAAGAAAGACCTAGGATAGCGCCATTCAGTTTTGGCGAAACTGCACTAGACGCCGGAGCGAGTATCCAGGTTGGTTGTGTTGTTACCTTCGGCGATTTACCGCTTTCGATTTTTTGGAGTGTTCATGGAGAATCATCCAAGAGAACTCAAACTGATATTACGACCATGAAATTGGGTACAAGAGGCAGTGTACTCATGATAGAGAGTATTAATCTCGAAAATTTTATACCTGCACTGCAAAAAATTCTGTAGGAACTGCCACCTATACTGCAGAATTAGTAGTTAATGGCAAGAAGCATTTTAAACTTGGACTTTTCGCTTGTGCAGCCGCATAGTCTAGATGCTTGTGTCATTATGGTATCATCGATTATCGAGTATTGTGTTTATCTATTTCAAAATACTGTCCTGCCGAAAATTTTGCCATTTTCGTTCGGGTCTGAGCCATTACTCTGGGGCACCCAAGCACAAACGACTTGCATAGTCTCAGAGGGAGACACGCCATTGCAGATATCTTGGACTTTTCATGAATCATATCAAGGAACCGATGTTACTACTAATACTCAGAAAGGAATTTCGACCACAAAGTTTGGACACAGGAGTAGCATATTAATAATTGATCCCGTGAGTTTTTCGGGCAACTTTACCTGTTCTGCGAAGAATTCAGCAGGATCGGTTAACTACACGACAGAACTACATGTTCAAAGTTCGTGTTCATGAATTACACTCTCTTGCTTCTGGCCCAGAGTTTTCACTCGCAATGCCGCTTAACATGTGTTGACAATTATAAGTTATTAAGTTGGTACAAATATATTTTAGTTGAACTGTATTTTATAAAACTAACTCTCGCCTTGGTTTACTTTAAAACTTTTACCTGACAATTTCAATGAATTTTAATTAAGAAAAACCGAGAATAATCCCGTTCAGTTTTGGCGATGAACCGATGAGATCTGGCGAAATGGTACAAATAAACTGCATAGTTAGCTCTGGAGACGCTCCGTTACAAATTACTTGGAAACATTTGGAGACATCTGGAGACACAGCTACTTTAAAGAAAACAGGTGTTTCAATACTGAAAGTTGGAGAAAGGAGTAGTTTGCTGATTATTGAGTCCGTAACTTTGGAGTTAGTACTTATCAATGTTATGCAAAAAATGCCGCCGGAGTAGCCAAATACGAGGCTGAGCTAAGAGTTAATGGTACACATTTGAATCTAATTAATCGGTTGAGCTCAAGCGTTGTGCATTGCTTTGTAGGTATTTTTAAGGCTTCTGTAGACTAAAAATGAAATTATTCCATTGCATCGATAATATTATGAGCAGGAAACTATAACTATACCTATTTAATTGAATCCCAAATCAAGATAATTTAGTTACATGGGTCTAATGATTATTATTAGTGCTTCCGAAAATTTCCCATTTCGGATACGATGACGAGCCGCTTAATTTTGGAGAAACGGCTCAACTAGTTTGTCTAGTATCTGCATCTGCTGAGCTTCCCATTAAATTTACGTGGTCTTATCATGGAACGGATGTTGGAAAGAACTCTCAAGAAGGGGTAACAATAACGAAATTGGGTCCTAAGAGTAGCGTTCTCATAATTGAATCTTTGAAAGCGTCAGATGCTGGTAGCTATACCTGTAAAACCGCAAATGTAGCTGGTACAGATGAGTTTACTACCACATTGATGGTGAACGGTATGAAAACTGGTTTAGGATAAATGCTTAGCCATGTGCTGCTTAATTGCATCTAACATTCAGAGTGTTCTATTGTCATAGGTTGTTAGTCATGAAGAAAAACATTGTTTAAAAAATTTATTTTACTCATGTTTCGTATTTTATATTAATCGATGCCAATGGATATTTTTATTCCAATTATTCCGCAGTGGTTCCTCATATAATCCCTTTCACGTTTGGGGACAAGCCCCTCATGTCAGGATCTCACGTATCGATACACTGTACGGTAATATATATAAAAATAATACGAACATATTTTTTTCAATCGCATGAAAGAAATGGCCCGTGAGGGTCAAACGGATGGGATTTTATAAAAATAAACCCACAGCTCCGAGATTTGGCATGCAGGTAGACGAAGGGGACTTGCCGATTTCACTGACCTGGATTTTTCATGGTCAAGAGTTGTCCTCCCAAATGGGAATCGAAACGGCAAAGCTTGGGAAAAGGACAAACTTTTTGACTATCGAAAGCATTGCACAAATGCATAACGGCGAGTACACTTGTTTAGCATCTAATGCGGCCGGTTCTACTAATCATACTGCGTCCTTAATGATAAGAGGTTACTTTCAGGATTTTTTATTTTGCCTTGCTCCTTGTACAGTTAGCTGCTTGTGTAAAGCGGGGTTTTCTAACTGCTTTCTCCCTGCTTTCACTTATGAGGAATTTCGCTCTGCTACGTGTTGGGTTATCAATTTTTGTGACGGAAAAATTATGAGATTAGGTAGCCTTTTAGTAATTTCAACTCATACTCAAGACGTTATAACTTTTTAACTGAAACCGTAATTGTTGAGAATATTTTCAATTGAATTATAACTAATTTCTAACTACTGCTGTTTTTGTGAAATTTAATCCAGCTCCTCCAAAAATAAAAAAATTCGGATTTGGGGAGGTTTATGCAGGAGAATCAGCAGAAATTCAATGTTCTGTCAATGGTAAAAATATGTCGAAGAAATTAGTTATAGTACTTGAATTATTTCTAAAAACTAATCTATTACAATTTATCTTGAAGGTGATATTCCAATGACTATCGTTTTTGAATTCCAATCTGAATCTTTTGGATCATCTTTAAAAGCCCAGAAGGGTGTCGAGATTTCTAAAATGGGTCCTAAAAGTAGTGTACTGAGTATTGAATCCTTATCGGCTGAGAATACAGGAAATTATACCGTTCAGTTCAAAATCCATTATATTTTCTAGTTATATTCGTACGGAACATGAATTTATAGATGTGGTAATTATTTCTAATAGTGTACGGCAAAAAACGCCGCAGGGACGGCTAACTATACAACGTCACTCACTGTAAACGGTCTGTAAAATTCGTTGATAAGATTTGCCAATTGCAATGCGCCTTTTTTGCCATCCGGTAGTAATAGTATATTTCATGTAAGAGTGAGTAGGCCACATTATACTGTGTATTTATTCAAATTATTTTGGTCATTAATATTCGTACTTCAATTAAGTTTATGCTATCAAAAAATTCGAAATAACTAATGCAAAGTATTTGAATGCCTCGGTCTAGTGCCCCCTGTTTTGGTCCCAATTTCCTTCGGAGACGATCCCGTATTTGCCGGCTCAACCACCCAAGCCACATGCCTGGTTTCTTCCGGTTAGACAGTTTTACCTTATTAAAAAAAATTCTGAAGATCAAATTATGAAGAATATTTATTTTTGGCATAATCAAGGAGACCTTCCCGTCGATATACAATGGTCCATGTCCGGAGGTCCTTTAAGTACCCATTTAGGAATGAAAACGACATTAATAGGAGCACGGATGAGCGTTTTAGTGGTTGAACCAGTAATTCCGGGCAACTCTGGAACATATACATGTACCGCTAGGAATTTTGCCGGCGTTGATAATTCATCTGCTACACTTGAAGTGTTAGGTGATATTTTCATTCTATTTAAATCATGAGCATATTATTGTATTTCACGACTAAAATGCTAGACATTCCTTTTCACTTTATCCTATCTTGAAGTTCAAAGTCGTTCCTTATCCGAGAACTTAACATCTTTTGCAAGATAATAAATTTATGTAGTAGTTGCAGCATGGCTTTTTGCTTTTAGCGATTATGTAACACATTTTAATGTTCAGAATCTCAAATAAAATTTGGTGTACAGTTCCTCCTCGATGGATTGTTGAACCTACTGATAGAGCGTTTGCTCAAGGTAGTGACGCACGGATTGAATGTAAAGCAGACGGTTTTCCAAAACCAACTGTTCAATGGAAAAAGGCTGCAGGTAACGGAATAATCAAATGTGAATGCTTCTTTATAAATTAAACAGGCAATGGGAGTAAAAAAAAATATACTTATTCAGGTGATGGGCCGATGGATTATCGAGATCTAAAAGGGTCAGCACCAGGAATGCGGGTCGAAGAGGGAAATCTAGTTATTGCTGCAGTTCCCAAGCAAGCTGAAGGTTACTATTTATGCGAAGCTAATAATGGTATCGGAGCAGGGCTTTCTGCCGTCATTTACATTTCTGTACAGGGTAAGTTTTATTTTAGAGTTAAATGTCATGTGAATGGGTTTAATGAAGAACTTCACGTTGAGTATGTTTTCATTGCAGCTCCTCCTCAATTTGAAATAAAGTTTAGGAATCAAACTGCTCGAAAAGGAGAACCAGCTATCCTACAGTGCGAAGGAAAAGGGGAAAAACCAATTGGTATCTTGTGGAGCCGAGACGGAAAAAGAATTGATCCTAAACCAGACCCAAGGTACACTATTCGTGAAGAGATTTTATCTAACGGAGTGTTAAGCGACCTCAGTGTGAAACGATCCGAGCGAACAGATACTGCACTTTTTACCTGCGTGGCTACGAATGCGTTTGGTTCAGATGAGACAAGCATCAATTTGATAGTCCAAGGTTTGTAACGTTTGGTTTATGTATCTTTGAAAGATGTATAATAGAGTTGTATTTTTTTTGGGCATTGGAATAATATTTTTTTGGGCATTGGATTAATATTTTTTAGAGCCCCCAGAAGTTCCATTTGGATTGAAAGTTTTGGATAAATCTGGAAGATCGGTTCAATTAGCCTGGAGTGATCCTTACAGTGGAAATTCTCCCATTACCCGATTTTACATTGAGTATAAAATGTCTAAAAGTGACTGGAATACCGGAAAAGATCGAGTTTTAGTCCCAGGCTCTCAAACCATGGCTGGAGTTTACAATTTAAGACCAGCTACTACTTATCACCTAAGACTTGTTGCCGAGAATGAAGTTGGAACTTCTGAAGCCTCACAATCCGTTACAATTATCACTGCTGAGGAGGCACCCTCAGGCCCACCTTCTGGAATTAGTGTAAGTGGTTGTTCATAGAAATAGAATTCATAAATAGTGGTTATTCATAATATTGATAGAAATTATAGAATTTATTTTTATTGGTTTTATGGTTTTAGGTTGAACCAGTGGATCAGCATACCTTAAAAGTGACATGGAAGCCACCACTTCGGGAGGAATGGAATGGAGAGATCATGGGTTACTATGTAGGTATGTACAATTGCCAGAAATTCGTTCTGCAAAATTCAAATGACTTAGATTGCAGTATAATAGTATTTTCTGAGTGAACATATACTTTAATTTCTAATAATTTTAGGATATAAACTTGCGTCATCTGACAAGCCGTATTTGTTTGAAACGGTGGAATTTTCGCGAGAAGTCGGCAAGGAGCATCACTTGATGATTTCAAATTTGAAAACTTACACAGGTGATTATTCATTGTTATTAGTTAGTTATTAAGTTGTTATTGTACCCTCAGGCCCACCTTCTGGAATTAGCGTAAGTGGTTATTCATGAATAGAAATAGAATTCATAAATAGTGGTTATTCATAATATTGATAGAAATGATAGAATTTAGCAACATTTTTATTGGTTTTACAGAATACTCCGTAGTAGTTCAGGCCTTCAACAGAATCGGGCCTGGACCAATGTCAAAGGAAACAACTCAACACACTGCTGAAGGAAAACCAGATCATGCCCCACAGGTAAGCAACAAATAGTTTTTTGATTCAAAACAAAGGATTTCCAAACCAATCTTTTATTTCATGTAGGACATAAGCTGTACTACTCTGACATCTCAATCTATTCGAGTTTCATGGACTTCGCCTCCTTTGGCCTCTGCAAACGGAGTCATCAAAGGGTACAAAGTAATTTTTGGCCCTGCTTCAACGTGGTATGGTATGTTGGAACATTTTGATGTCCGAAATTTTTAGTTGGGATGCCGAAATATTATAAAACAGTAAACGAATTTTTTTTTAATCAGATGAAAAAACAAAAGATCAAAAAGTTACTTCAGCTAGTGAAACCATTCTCCACGGTCTCAAAAAATACACCAACTACAACATAACTATTTTGGCCTATACAAACGGAGGAGATGGTGTTCCGAGTGTCGCAATCAGTTGTCATACTGAGCAGGACGTTCCTGGACCCCCAATGGCTGTGAAAGCAAGTATTATGTCAGCGGGTGAGTGTTTAAAGTCTGAATGATTACGATGACTTCGTCTTAAGATTCCTATAATATTTCATTATTTTTTTTCAGATTCTATTCTCCTCAGTTGGCAGCTTCCAGCTCAACCAAACGGAATTGTGACTCAATATACCGTATACCAACGTACAGTTGAGCCAAAGGAATCAGACCCTAAAGCACAAAAAATCCCATCTTTCCAAACAACGTACGAAGTATCAGGTTTGAAAAGGAAAGAAAGATACGAATTCTGGGTTACCGCGCACACTGCAATTGGAGAAGGCCAGGCTTCCAAGGCCGCCACAGTCTCCCCTACGAATAAAGTCCCTGCCAAAATTGCATCCTTTGCCGAAAAGATTGTTGCGACACATAGAGAAGATGTGAAGCTTCCTTGTCAAGTGGTTGGTGTTCCTTCTCCCGAAATCAAATGGAAGGTAAATCTGTGCACAAAATCCTTGAAATTTAATTTATATAGTTTATTAATAAGAAGTATCTTAAAAATGCTACCATTCCAGGTTAAAGGGCAAGCATTGACACAGAGTGACAGACTTAGAGTTTTGCCTGATGGTAGCTTGCTTATCAAAGAAGTTTCACGAAAAGATGCCGGAGACTATGCTTGCAGGTGATAGATTTTATTGTGCTACATTCTATAAATGTAAAACGTACTGTACCAAATTACTTTCATACTTTCAGAGCTGAAAATTCATTCGGACAAGACGCTATTATGCACACTCTCGTTGTCCAAGCACCTCCACAACCACCTGGTATTTCTCTTGCTGGAGCAACTGGAACTGCTATTACCGTTAGACTAAAGGCACCTATGGACTCGGCACCGCTTCATGGACTTACTATTCATTACAAGCAAGACTTTGGAGAATGGGAAACAACTCAGATAGCGCCAACAACATCCGAATACACTTTGGAAGGTCTCAGCTGCGGAACTAGATACCAGATTTATGCCACCTCCTACAATAGTATTGGAACAGGTGAAGCGTCTGACATATTGAATACAAGGACCAAAGGAGCTAAACCTGGAGTCCCATCTGCGCAAAAATTCATTGAAGTTTCTCAAAACAGTGTCACATTGCATTTGAATTCATGGGATTCAGGTAAGGTTTGACTTAAGGGGGCTCATAAATAATTTAACTTCCTAATGATTTTCTTATGTTTAATACTTCCTCGTATATATAAATAGCTTACCTTCATGTTAAACTAAAAATACCTCAACTTTGGTTAGACTTCTTTCATTTTCATTATATGCTTGTTTTAATTTTATTAATTTCAAATGAGGCTTCTATATTAAAATTGAGGGTTAGCATATTTTTTAGGGAGGCAGGATTATACCAAGGCTAATTAATTAATTCTGAAGTGAGAAAAAATTAATTTACAGGTGACTTACTTTTTAATAACTTGCAGGTGGTTGCCCAGTTTTGTATTTCGTCGTCGAATACTCTGGCAAAGCCAGGTAATTTAAAGGACACAGCATACAGTATGGAGATGCGAAAATACATATGTTATAAAATTTTGTGTTTTGCTTCACTGTCGCAGGCATCAAAGTGAATGGACCATGGTCTCTAACAGTGTGAAGCCAAGTGGAAATTACGTAGTGTTGGATTTGAGTCCTGCATCTTGGTACCAGCTTAGAGTTACTGCTCATAATAACGTTGGGTTCACACAAGCAGAGTTCGAATTTGCAACTCTAACCCTGAGTGGAAGTAAGTAGGAATTTTATTCAACAATTCTTTTCTCATTTATTAGTTCTGAAGCAGCGGAGAAGATTGTTCAGGAAGGTCATATCTGCCTATCCTCCCCAGTTATGATTTGGTCCGTAGTCTCTAGTTTCCCTATTTATTCTAACTCAAGCTTTTGCTGACAATTTGTAACTAGAAAGTATTATGGGGTACGAGGGATTTAGAAAACCTATAATAGTTGTTCTTTTATAGTTTTTTAAGGTTAAAGCTAGTATTGCACCTGCACCGAGGTCTAATATCTTCCACGATGGTGGAGGTAATTGTGTTTTACACCTGGTATTAATGTTGGTTTGGGTAGATATACTCGCCCCACCCACCATAGATAGCGGGGACTTTGCTGCGGAATGGATTGCATTTCTTAGCGGACACCTGAACCTTGTAGTTCCTGTTGTCACAGCTATCATTGTCATATTCACGGCTTTGATCACAATCTGCGCTCTCCGCCGCGGAAAGACTGATACTATTCACAAAGGTATGTTCATCTTGTTTATACCTCTGTCATTTCCCTTTTAGCTCAAGTTGGACCGGCCAGATCTAATGACAACGGACGAGGGATGTTGTTGGAAGTATTTCCTTGGCTTCCTGAATGGGTCGATTACAATATGATGGTTGCCGGCCTAGCCATGGTTGTAATTATTGTAGTCGGCATCGCAGTTATATGCGTAGCCGTTGCCAGGAGAAATAGAGGCCCTGGAAGTATTCGTCTTCGAGGTTTATACGATATATAGATTTCAGAAGATAGCATGGCTAAGATGTGGTTCTTTAAATTTGTGGCCATTGTTGACCTGTTTCTGATTGATTATGTTTTGCTAATTTGTAGACGAAGGTTTTTATGCTCAACCCGACATGAGAGGTATGACACTGAAGAGGGAATTCCGCGACGAACTTGGCTATATTGCGCCTCCTAACCGGAAGCTTCCCCCTGTTCCAGGCTCCAATTACAGCACATGTGACAGACACAACAAGAGTAAGTACTCGTTAAAATACCATCGAGCTTGTAGTTGGTCAGACATTAGTACTTTTTTGGTCAGATCTTTGATCTTTAAATTGATACACGTAGTAAGGTCCGTTATCACCGTTTTCAGAGGTAAGCCTGTTTTCTCGAACACGTTTATGCAGATCTACACCTTAGAAATCACAAGCTTTGGATGTTTCGACGTCATTATGTTTCTCATGATGTTACTACATGATATTAGATGAATGAACAATTTTTAACTTGCATCCTTACACTTTAATAATAATAATAATATCACATTTTGAGCTAATACATAGTAAGTACTTGCACAATAAACCTTCTTCGGAAGCATTTTCGACCTAATCTAGGATGCGAGAAACCAGCGGATTTGGTTGCAGTTATAAATTTTTAGAGTTTCAAAATCCTTAGATTTCTAAAAGAAGGTTTACTGTAAAGGATTCAAGTAACAAGACAATAAATGTTAGGTTTGGTAAATCATTGGAGTTTGGCTGTATGTTATGATTTGCTTTCAATGTCGTGGGGAATGAATTCAGGTCATGCGACGTGGAATGCGAGAAAAACCGCAGCAGTAGGAGGACCACCCCATACGTACGAGGTACTTTAGGTGACAGAGACAGTTGAAATATAATATGTCCAGAGATGTAAAAGGAAATCCATACGTACTTCTAACTGACCTCGGTCACAAAACATGCATGCGGGGACATTAGCCGAGCTACAGTTAAAATTTTTGTACTTGGGTCTTCTCTGACTTTATCGTACGCGTTATCTTTTACAACATCTTACTCAAGACATATTCTACTTCAATTGTCATTGACTTCAGATACTATTAACCTAACCGTTGCATTCCATAAAACAGGTAATTAATTTACAACTTAACAATTTCCACAGGAATTAGCAAACGGGGGTGGTGGAACTTATTATGACGATAATCCCCCTGTCCCCCCTCATGCCCGTTCAGACGATAGTTCCTTATATAGTAAACCCCCCAACGGTGGTAATAATTCTTACAAGTTTACTGTTCTGTCTCTTATTTATAATTAATTATAAGTGAGTATTGTGACTATCTATCTCTCTCTCTCGCTGATCTAGTTTTAAAGTACGTATATTTCCGTCTAACTTATGGGTAAATAACTGAGTTGGTATCCATGTTTTCGAATGGACGCTTTTTATCTTTTTATGCAACCTTTCCTAAATATGTAGTTGGTTAAGTTTTCAGGAAAATTTAAACAAAATTTATTTGAAAATACTTAGTGCCAGGTGGACCTGATGAAGAAATCTGTCCATATGCAACGTTCCATTTGCTTGGTTTCCGAGAAGAGATGGATCCATCTAAAGCCTGTCACACGGTGAGTTAACCTTTGTTTTCGCTCTTTTATTTTTTATTGTAATTGGCACTAATTATGTGCTTTAATTTTAAAGCTTCCATACCCCCCTGGACATGGACAAAATCGAGGAGGAGCACAGTCTGCGGTAAGGAAAGAGTTGTTTTAACAAACAGTTATTGAAATAATATCTAATTGTTAATGGATTCATTAGCCAAGGGGCTCTAATACTACTCGGTACGGCCGTGGACCAGTTGGAAGTGGCGTAGTCTCATCTGTAGCTGGTGGAGGTATTGTTGGACCTAATGGAGTTGTTTCTCCCCCGAATCATGTCTTCTCACCGGAATATGACGATCCTGCAAATATTGAGGAAGAGTATGGATACAACAGTCCTAATCGACGTGGATCTCTTGGACGTCGGTCAATGGGTAACTTTCCTTATTTTAAGTGTCCAATTTCATGAATTTCAATTGCCATTATCACCACCTACTTTCTTTATTCAAATTCTAGGTTCAATGCGAACTGTACCAATTCCTGAAAGTCCATCGCCTCCCCCACCACCTCCCCCTCGTCCTAATGGCGAATCTCCTAACTCTACTCCTTCTCACTCACAAAATAACCAGAGTACTAACTCTGCAAATGACTCAAAGGAATCGAATGAAATGTCTGAGGCTGAATGCGATCGGGACCCACTGATCCGCAACCGTAATTCGGTTGGCGGTGGAGCCCCTGGGAACATGACTACTGAGGAGATGCGTCGTTTGATTGAAAAGTATGTTGCTTGTTAAATATTTAGTAAAATTCGGGTTAAATGTAGTTTCTTGATTTTTGATTTACATTTAATACTTTGTTGTGTGATTATCTGCTGCTCTAATGGATTAGGAATCAGTAAGTGAACGGATATTGTATTTTTAGACACGTATTTTTAAGATTTCGCTTGTGTTCTGACGATGGTTATATAATTATTTTTTCTTTTTATATTCTCAGAAATGAAGCTGGTCATCCCATGCCGAACGGTTTGACCCCTTACGACACAGTCAACGTTTGAATAACTCACCAGGTGTTAAAAAAACCAAAGCAGCGTAGGGTTACTCAATTTTAATCATTAATTCGTAATTAATTCTTACCAACATGACAAACTACGAGTTTTGACCGCTTTTCAATTTTAAATATCTCGTCAGTCGATTGCATGAAACCAATTAACGAATTTAGATATTAAACTAATCAATGCGTAAGGCTTATTGTGATTTTAAATATTAATTAATTATGTTACTGTTAACTGATAAGTTGCGCATAATATACGAATCCATAATTTAATTTACGAGGATAAATAAGAATGCGCCGTGAGATCCGATGAAGTTCGCTGAAAATTTGAAATGCACAAGGGGACGAGGTCTTCACGTAGGTTGCATTAAATGCATGTCAAGACTTATTTACTTGTTGATGCAACAGAGATTATTTGAACGAATGAGTTTGCTAAGTCTGATAGTTGTTGGCGGATGCATGAGCAGAAATTTCGAAAAAAAATTATAAGACTTCCATCGCTTGTCATTATTTATGTTCATTGTGTATGTAACATTTGTGGATGCATGCTTGGATTTAATTATTTACTTGTTTCTGATAATGTTTACGATAATTACTGTGTGGAGTAATTTGTTTGTGAAATTGATATTGTATTGTGGAGTAGATTTAAGATTCAATCACTTGATACAAGTCATTTGGGTCGGTTTGGTGTTTTAATATTTCTCCGTAGTGAAGGCAGAAAAGCCTGTAAAGTAGCAAACAACTTAACTTAGATGATACTGTTTCGTGGGGTAGATGTACTGTGACATAATATTTAGTCGATTTAGCTGCGGTCGTACTTCCTAGTTATTCCATCGATTCAGTCAACTAACCGAACACTAGAACCTCTCTCTACTAATAACGTATTTACATTCTTAAACAAAAAATTTCTCCATAATAATTTAAGTATTGTATGATATTCGAGAGTAGTGTGTTTAAAAATTGGGAATTTGTTTTGAGTTATTTTATACGATTGACATGTTCTGATTTTTTTTAAATTTCGGGAGGAATAGAAGACAAGGGAGCAACAGAAAAGATGTGAAATAACGAAAGAATCGATGTATTCAAAAGCTAATTGAAATGTGTTTGATGAAAGTAGGTGTATTTGTACTCTACGTGAGAGCTGTTGCTGTTTGCTCATAAGTATGCCAAATTAATGATCTTTAATGTGAGGGTTTTTAGGATTTAACTACTCCTTTGACTCATTGTGGGACAATTGTCATGTTCGTTAAAAGCTTGGCCTCTTGGTTTGCTCTCTCATTTGCTTAAAGTGACTTTTTATGATTCTATAACAATGTTTTAATGTGTACTTGTGTAAACGTTTTCGAAATCGGAGCACAAAGTCCGCTTCGATTTCTTGTTGTATGATTGCTCCATTAATACAGATAAGAATCTTAATCTTAATCTTATTATGCTCATGTAGAAATTCAGTGTAGAACTGACTCATATTTAATATTGCTACTATTCGGTAGCTCCAAGATAAATTTTAACTGTATCGCTTCTCTTGTAGTGTGAAACTTGCTTCAATGTACTGACACTTAAATTAGCAATTAACTTCTTCAAGAAGTTGTACTCACAACGATAAATGTTACTCCAACTGTCTCATCTTGTCAATTATAGAAAACTAAAACTTGCTGAATCCGAATGGATGCTTAAAATATTCAATATTTCATGTCAGTGTTATACAGCCATGAGCTGATAGTGTCGTGGTAATCAACTTAATATTGTCGTCATATTCGTACAGTGTGTAATCTCATTTTTAGGTGTTATAACTTGAATAATAAAACCCCATAAAATGTAGTTTGTCCTTTTCTCTAACACGTCAGAAATAGTTGCATCAAGATTTGAAGATTTCATTGGATCCAAAGTATTTATTAGCTCATTTATTGCCGCATATGATATGTTTATGTCTCACGGTATGATGTATGATACATCCAAGAAATTCCATAAAGGCTTGAAGATTGAATTGAGTTGGAAATGCTGATCTGCTCTAAGCTCTACCATAAAGAACACTTTGAAGTCGGATTCATTCTGCTGCCTGCTGGACAACTAAATGCTTTTGAAAACTCTGGGATGTTCATCAACATCCCATTTATCCTAAAATGATGAAAACGATTACTAATTTTTTTCGAGCGCTATTCATGCAAATGGAATGCAAATTTTTTTAATCGCCTAACACACCTTTCTGGATGAGGGGTGTGCTCGTCCATTTCAAGCAAGAAAATGTAACCCATTGGCGAAATATTGGCGCAGTATGCCTATGAAATATTAGAATCATAAAATCAACTTGTAATGGCTATTTCATATGCATGAACGTCAAAATTATATACCTGTGCAACAGCAAGAAAGTAGAGTTGCTCAAGCCTGAAAGATAATCCTGGAAGTTTCATTTCACTTTTAAACGCATAATTTTGTCGGATCTTCATGTATGCATTAAAAGCAACTTGAAGTCCAGCGATATCTGCGAGATTCTCATTTTGTGTCAGGTTACCGTCCACCTACGGTATTAATTTGCTCTGTTATGCAACCAAGAGTTAATTTGACATACTTTTAAAACTCTTTGAAAATGAATTCTCAAACCTGAAAGAACACATTAGTTTGATGAAATGGCATTATCTTCCTAAATTGCTCCGAGTATTGCTTGGCCACACAAGAACTCTTTTCCTTTAGAAATCCTCTTTGTTCTCCATCAAGCCAGTTGAGTAATTTCCCATCTGCGTCAAAATCGCTTCCTGTGAACAAAGAAGTTAATAATTAATTTAAGTTATCTATGAACTTTGCTGCTCAAGCATTGTGCAAGAAACGTACCAGAGCTGTCTAGAGAATGAAGGGCTTCATGTGCAATTGTAAGGGCTATCGTTGCATAGTTAATGTACTTCGGAGCACCGTGAACATAATGTGGAGGATTAAGAAAGGCTAATGGAACGACCAGGCTATTAAACTGTTGAATGTAGAACGCGTTAACTGTCGTTGGAAAGGTCACGAATGACCATCTAGAAATTATTGTGGATAATTTGTAATAATTTACATTCTTAGTGCCTTCGTGTAGATGATGTTAAAAATCTAACAAGCTTTCTTTCTTACGTGGCACGATCTTCGTCCACTTTCTTCCAGTACAATTCATATAGTTGCTCTCGAAATATTTTATAAACGAGCTTGATATTGACATAGAAGTCTCTGGGGTTCATTCGTATCTGCAAAAATATTCGATACATTTTTACACAATGTATAATCACCCAATGCCAAGGCAGTTGGATAAATTTTATACGGACAATGGGGATACTATACAACCAAAACTAGTACTTGCCCCATAACTAATTGTTTTCAAAATACATGTAAGACTAGTAAGACATGCCATTTTAAGTGCATGCATATCTAGCCAATTTATTTTGGAATCCCGTCTTCTTGTTTCAAGACAAAATACTCGAGGGGGCATTATTTTTTAAAGACCCACTATCCATCATTTTTCTTACGTCTTTTATGGCATCATCCAAAAAGTCATCTTTGAAGTAAAAGGATGGGCCAATGAAGTTACCCTTAAGGGATTCCACTTTGTTAATAGATTCATCCCTACTCTTTGTATCTTGCCATGATGATTGGTTAAGGAAAGCCACCAAAGATGCCTTGACATTATGAAATATATTTTCGACCTATTTAAAAAATGAACCATTTAAAAAAATATAGTTTATGATGAGTTTAATTTGCATATTGATGATCTATTAAGAATTCTATACTTTAAGGGCTGACTTACTTCATTCCGAACATCTTTAAGATGTTGGCTGTCAAAGGAACGTAAATATAAGCTCGATAGCTCCATCGCGAAAACTGATTTGGTGGAATGAACACAGAATTTCCACCTAGGCTCATCGTCCTTCCTCTTTGGAACTATGTCATTCAACATGTCTTTTACATACATCACAATCATTCCGTTGTACATCAATCTACACACAAGTTTCAAGCCCGATTATTAATAATTTTAATTTTAACCTTAGAATACCCCAACATTTTTTGTAAAACTTTGCATCAACGATGGGATGAAATACCTTTTGTTAGTGAATTGAATCACCTGATAGAGCCGTCTAAGATAATCCGGATATGGCACATAAATTGTTGCATTTTCCCAAGAAAAATGTCGAAAGTCGGACTTCATCCCATTCCTTTGTCCAATTAGCTCGGTTAAAAGGATTTTCCAGTCCACACTACTAAACAACCTTTGCAAGCTGTCAATCGTAAACTCATTGTACACTTTGTTCTGCTGCTTCCAAAATTTACGGCTCCTTTGACTTGGTTTAATCTATCACACAAATTAACTTGGTCAGACAAAATATTCCCCCGTTTTCAGTCATTCTCATTATGTATAGTTAAAATTAAATGGAAGGACAAAACTGAATAACACAATATAATATGATACAAGTACCTGCCTTTTCAATATTTGCAGCAAACAAGGCGATATCATTCGCATCTGTATCGATTTCATCATCAGTCAAATTCCAAAGCTTTCCAACCTGCCCCGTGATCATCTTCAATCCATTAAACTTTTTGGCCTCTACATTATCCTACATTATACGAAAATCGATAAGAATTTCCCTCATGGGATCATTACAGTCAATAGTAAGTTCTTTACTCGAATCATTTTGTAGAGAACTTGCCGATCCAGTGTGGCGGAATGCTGAGTGTCGCTTCCATTTTTCACCTCGATATCACTATCCAGAAGAGAGTCTGAAGCATCAGTAAGGTCGTACATTAGCTTATCCGTCTGTAAATTAGTGAGTAGGCTACAGACATCAGGACAAAAATTCATTTAAAGGGAAACGGTGTGGAAAATTACTGCAAGGATATCATCTTGACGACTAAATGGCTGGATGAGATTTGGCACAAGGCTAGTAGGCCTGGGAAGCTCCACAATCAAAGCATATTTAGTTCTGTCCCTGGGATCAATATCCAACGTCAAGTCGAATAAAGGTGCAGCATTCATGCGGAGAAACTTAAGAATCAAATTAGTCAAGTCGAAGTCGGTCTCGGACCAACTCTCCTTGGATTTGTACCCTCCAACTGATCTCACCAAGTCTGAAACTGATCACGAGCATGCTGTATAGGGAATTTCCATGCATAAAAAATATCCTTATCTTTATTCTCTAACTTACTGATGAAGGACTCATCTGGCTGTGAGAAATTGAGGCAGCTTTCATAAAAGGCCCTTGGGGATCCGTGATCTATTCCATCCTCATTGCTCCTCCCAGGCTTTTCTAGAAGAGCTGCGAGAAATGTATATGAAAGAAAAACGAGGTCAGCCATCCTGGTATGAGATGGGTTTTTTAAGTTTATTCAATTTGAAAGTATATTTTTGTAAAAGTAACTTTTGATGTAGACATCAACCCGACCCCGAATCTGATTTATGTTCGCAGCCAAATAGAGCTGTTCATGAGAAATGGGATTTTCCAACTGCCATTTAGAGCAAGCGAAAGAGTAAAAGTCTTGACAGGGATCTTGACTAAAATCTCCACTATGAACGGATCGATAGGAGATGTCCACACATTCAATCGAATCACAAATCCCAGTGAATGCTCCCCCACCTACTTTCATCTCCTGAAAGGATGAGAAATCCAATCGGATATCATGATTATGATGCTACATCGATGGGATTTACTGATTTAGAAGGGCTTTAGTGTTTTGTGGAATTTATTTCTCCCAAAATATAAAAGCTTCAAATCAAATGAAATAGCTCAAAGGATTGACTATAAAGAGAGTCATCCAATAATTGTATTAAAGTTTATATTCATATAAAAAGTAAGTAGATTTATATTCAATTTTAACAAGTCAATATACTAACCGGTACGAGTAAAGATGACAAAGGGCCTGAGACAAAAAAGTAAGCCACGAGACCAAAACAAAGGATGGAAAGTAGGATGACCAAAATACTAAGCTTTCTCTCTCTCTGACTACAAGATGTATGATGGTGACCTTTGTTTGACCTCCTGGAGCCGGAAGTAGACCCCCCATGGGTAATGTCGAGGTCGCCCAGGACGACGATCGATGCCTTTTTACTATTTGAAGAAGACTCGTCCCAACGCCCAGTTACGATGCTCATCCTTCGACCAGTAAAAGCTGCTGTCCACCAACCTGTGTACGGAGAACCTATTCTTTAATCCCCTACTGCCTACTCACCTCAACTCTTTCTTTCGACTGGAGAAAGGTCTCATTGTTTTCTGACGAGAGTCGAGTCTTTGGAGCAGAGAATAAGAACAAATGAAGACGTGGAATGGATTTGGAGAATAGCCCATTAGACCAATTCCTTTAGCAACCTCTGAGGAAAGTGAGAGACTTCTCGGAGCTCCCACTTTCACTCTCTTAGAGAAATTCTGCTCCGACTCCCGTTTTATCCGCCTCTGCGCTTCAAAACTGTTTTACCCGAGTGTTGCCAAAAAATTTCATGACTTGTCACACACATATACAAGCACGCTGGTGACTGGTATCCATATCCTATTTCATTATTATTATTCTACGATATTTCTCCGGATTGCATGTTCAAACATTTCCAAACATTTCCAGCCATCAGCTAAAAACTTCTTCTCCGAAAGCTCTCTTTCCAATCACAGGCAGGGGAAAGAAACAGGGACAGTGTGAAGTTAGAGTTGACTTTCACAGAAAGTGGAAATGAATGAACTCTTTTGCCTTTGATAATGAACAATATAATTCGTCAACTCCAAGGATACCAAAGTGGTTTGGAGTCTGTATGCACTCCTAATCACTCCTTTCTGAGAAATCAATGAGTTTCAATGAATGAGTAGAAGAAGGATGCATTTAATTCTTTCATAGATTGGGAGATAGCTTTAGTTTATAGATCGGAATACGAACGGATCTTGGAAGTTGCCATTCTAGGACTCGTATAGGCGGCTGCTTGCAAAGCGTTTAAGCAAGGGCGTATAAGCTAATTGCTTTTAAAACATTATTAATATCAGATTCCAAATTTCTATCTAATTCGGTTGGCAACAAAGGGAAAGATTTCCACCACCTTCTTTTTAGTGACTTTTTACGGGTTGATATAAAGTGATGAGTAGAGTAAATGAATGAGTGTTTCCATGTATTGTGCTTGCAAGATGAAATACAATTAAATTTTGTTACATTTATTTCCAATTGTTCAGTCCAAATGTAATTACAATGTTAAACCTTATATAGTAACAATAATAGTTATGATTTGAATGTTAATAAAGTCTTGTAATGTTTGATGTTTTTTAAGATCACGATATAGTAGTATTTCAATTTTTTTGGATACTCTCTGATGATAAATTCGCTTTCCTTTGATAGTTTTCCGATTGTTGTTCAATCAAAAATATAAATCCAGTTTTGATTGGTATATAGAATGACAGGTGAGAGGAAGTTGTTGGAATATTTTTTTAGGACGACCTACTACATCTAGACGAAATACCTTGCCTGGGGATTGGATTAAAACTATTTTAAGTAATCTCCTGTGATTGCATGCTTATCTTATATAATTCTTGTCGAGTTAGTTTTGTGAAGACTGATCAGATAAACCATGAGAAATGACAATATATATGTACACTTATTAGTTGACGTAAAATTTTATGAGATGAACTACATTCATAACTGTAATACCAATGCCAATAACCACCAGCAGTTCTGCAGTGGGTTTTGACTTGTGAGACAAAAGAAAACTTGATAAACTTTCCATCCCAGAACGGTTCAAATTACAGGAGAGCTTTTATATCTTTCCAAGGAGTTGGAAACATAAAATTAAATGAGTTTTGCAGATTTTTCCCCAATTACTTTAGGAAGACTTCTGCAGGTATGCATAATAATACTATGTACTAGTAATAACTATATATGTATTAAATTTATAATATTCATTGCTCAAAATTAACACTCAAGGGTTATTCAAAATTTACCTTATTTCCCTACTTAAAAAACAATACCAGCAATTTCGGCTCTTAAAATACTGCCTATTTTATTGTTAGTCCTTTTTCGTAATCAAATCAAGCTAAATTAGGTGATGAAGGATAAATCTACAGAAAACGCCTGGTAAGATTCTCAAATTACGAATCTATGTATTTTATAAGGCTAACGAGTTAGCCAACAGAATGAGCCTAAAAAATCGTAGTTCCTAAAATTACATTTTGGATAGTTATATTATACAGGAGCCATTTAATATACATTCTCTTCATTTCATTTATCACATTCTGCTTCCTTAATATCTTCTTAAGTCAAAGAGTTTCATTTCATAATCTATCGTAAATCTACTCTATATAGTCCATTCACCCTTCATCACTCTGATTCAATTCACTTAGATCTCGGTACGAGATACGGATTAATCAACATATTTTAAAATTTTAGAATTCTAACCTTTTTTCAAGTAAAATATAACAACGGAAAACGGGGTGCATAACATCAGTTGTACTATACGCTTTCAACTCAGCCGTACCCGCAGTAACGATACAAGTTTCAACGAATAAATATAATATTATAATGTATAACAAATGCAAATTTTATATTCAGCAAATATTCTCGTATATATGTCACAGTTGTAGAAGAAGGAATCGTATATCTTACGAAGCTTTTATAGCTGACAAAGGAGTCGTTCTTATAATTTGAATAAATTTTTTGAATCAAAATTCGTTTTGAAATAGTTTCTGGCCGATTCTATTATAATAATAACCTTGCTTTGTATACCGTATGTATTTTTTGGATGATTCAAGATTTTGTCAAAAACAGTTTGTGTTGGAATGACCAAATGGGGCGAGGTTGAATTATAACTGGATGAAGAAATCTTCGAGTTTCTTACATAAACAGCAAGGTATTTTAGGCCTTTTTCCGGTCTTCGTGAGCCTTTTTGACAATAGCCAATTTAGAATGAGGGTCTGTCACCGGAAGTCCAACGTAGGGAGCATCCTTGGTTCCATGTAGCATTAGGGCCCATTCCTTTATCCATCCGGCTTGAGGTTTGTCTCCGTTTAATTGGATCTGTAAATTGTAGGTATAAGCTTGAACGATTTCATTTTTATGAACTCGTTATTTTACGAGGAGATTAGGATTTGTGGGGACTCTTTACCTCCAAGGTCCAAGTTCCCCTGGGATTTTCTCCCCATGTGTGGGTAGTCATAAAGGGCCATTTTACAAATCCGTCGTGTCGGTCATCGTCATTTGGTCTCCGGCTCAGAATCATTGATCTATTATTAAGAATGGGTTATTGTATTACATTTCTTGATCCTTCTAAGAGTTTTATTGATTAAGGAAAATCGGTGTAATAAAAATAAATTGTACCTTGTTCCCATAGGCGAATTAAGGAACATGACGACATCACCGCGTCTTGTCGTGTTCAGGGTGATGACAGCCTGGACATGTTCCAAGTAATTTACCTCCGTTTCAGACCCTTCACAGGCTTGGGTCTCCAATTTTAAGAGCAAGGATCCCTTTGATGGAATTTTACTAAAAATACGCCAGTTATCGAGGATTAAAATCTCCAGCATTGACTTTTAATCATCTAGGCTTAAAGTCATGTTCGTTACTTACTGGGGCACAGTCATACTACCACCATCACAGTGATACCGAGCCGGGACAGTTTTCCATTCCCTTGACAATGCCACCATAGCTCCGGCATCTAAGACGCCGAAACCGAAGAGATGGTTGAATTCCAAACCGACGCCATTCATGGTCCAATGGAAACGGCCTTTGGAATCGAATAATGAGTTCCTCTTTGATGTAAGAACCGTTAAGTGCTGTATATCCCTCCATGTCAATTTCGGACTGAAAGATATTCATAAAGTGTAACCCGTTAGTAATTAAAACGAGCTCATCCCACCGAGACACCCACTACTAAATATAGTGAGCCAATATAGTAGAAGTGGCAGAACCACAAATTTAGTCTCACTTTGCCTCCAACGCTAATGCGAACACACCAGCCGCTTCAGGGGCAGCTGCTGACGTTCCGGAATGGCTTTTAGTACACTTTCCATACAAGTCAGTTGTAGCCTGTGGAAAATTTGATAGAGCAGGTCAAGTAAGTGGCCTAGGCTTTTAAACTTGTAAAGATCAACAGGGGAAAGATAAAATAGATTTATCTTACAACTCCCGTATTCGGATCTTTTGCTCCGTTGCTGAAGGTAGAGGCAAGAGTTGAGGAGCAGGACTCGTCATAGTGTGCATTCTGGCCGTCATTAATCGCCGAGTTAATTGAAACAGTCCACATAGACGCTGCATATCCATCACAATTGCAATCGTCATCTTCACCCCCATCCCCACTTGCCCATACGTAAATGTTTCCTAATCCATTTCGCCCCTGGACAAGAGAGTCAATTCACTTAAAACTCTTATCATAACCTTTTGAGCTCTGTCATATTGACAGGGTATTTAATCGAAAAGGTCAGCAACACACTTCATTAACCCCCTTGACGATAGCCCGCATGGTAGCATTACGTGGTCCATCCACAGTTTTACCATCATCAGTTGGACCCCATGATGCACTGTAGATGTCAATTAAATTCGGCTCATGTCCCATTGAATTAGCTTCAATAAGGTCGGTCATATAGGGTTGGTCTAGCATTCGGATCCCTGGGAAAGAAGAAGTAACTTTTAAATTTATGCTTAAAACGAGATAAGACCTTTAAAGTACTCGAATGGCTGTTGAAAATAATGGAAGGCTTCGTATGGCAGAGACGCAGAATAAGACACATCGGCCATTTATCTTTAAGCCAACTATAGACCAACTCTTTCAGCAGTCTCGTCCCAATTCTCAATCTAATTCAAAAATAAATCTCAGGGACAGACATTCGCTTTAGTTTCAGTGTGCAAACTAACTGGATCTGACTACAAAGAAAGTTTATGAATCTCCAGTGTATTGTTGGATGGAATTCTTAGCCAGAACTTCAAGGTTTTTGTAAAAGGATCTCCCTGATTTCATTACTATAATAAGATCTCCGCTTCTCCACCTCTTGTCTTTAGAGACTCCTTAGTGAATTTCCCTAGGGATCCATTTCTCTGAAATATTATCACCTCGGTATATATATATATACTCTTCAACTACTATTGTTTTCTGTACTTTCTTTACTGCTGTTCTTTTGTAGATAGAAAAATACCATTTCATTGGCGTCCAAACCATTTTTGAAATGGGTGGACCTTCCTAAGATGTTGCAACAACATGGTTTACATGACGCAGTTTAGAAATTAAACAACTTAGTTTTGTTCATGACAAACCATTGGGAGTAATGGGTTTGCAGAATTTAACGAAATTTAAACTGAGTACATTAATTTTTTCTTTGGCTTCTTACGCCTATGCAATGGACTTAATGTTCTACTTTCTGTTAGTAGAGGGATGAGTAACAAAGGCAAACAACACTGAGCTATTTCATCTTTTCTCTCAAACCCCTTTTTAAAATGTGTAATGAGTCCACTAAACGGGTTATTGGCCGGGAGGAGGGTTTAACAAATCTCTAAGGACCGTATAACTGAGCATCCTTTGATGCGTTAATGCTGATGATGTACATTTCCAAAACTATAAAACCCGAGTGAACTCCCTGATCAGTTTTTTCCTAAAGACGTCATGGAAATATTTCCTAGCGACTGCATCGTCTGCAAAATAACCGTTGGTAAATCTGACTTCCAAAAGTCTCAGACTCTCAATAGCCTTGCTTACTTTCCCTTCCTCCGACAGCGAACAACAATATTTGCTTATGCATCGAGGAATTTCAAATATTTTTATTGTGTAGTTTGAAGAGTAAAGAATCTTATTGAGAAACTTCCTTAGGACTAAAAATTATATTTTGTTTTCCTAAACTTATTAAACAACTCCCAGTCCAATTCTTTACCTCGGTTAATGGAATAGTTTGTACAAGAACCTTCTACAAACTTATCTTCAACTTATCTAACACTCCTTGCCTAAGATATCACGAAGAGCGTATATGAAGAGTTTCAAAACTTTCAAGGCTGAACGTTTTACAAGAGACTAGAAGCACACATGATACAAGAATACATTTGCTACAATACTCATAAGTATGCTGAAACTCAAGAAACGCCTTCTTCCCTAACTCAACCTGTACTGCATAATAATATCAAGATCAAATGATTGATGTATGATGTGTCATGAATAGGAGAAAATGAAATGAAATTTCCACAAAGGTTTCAAAACTATTTTGATAGTTTCCTTACCAGCAACTTTGGAGTCGTAAGCAACGCCAACACCACAGATCCCATTGTCCCTGGCTGCCGACACTTCTCCGGCACATCTCGTTCCGTGGCTATAAGTATTTATGGAGAATTCTTCCTCATAAATTTCATATTGATTTATTGTGAACAATAATAAAACTGGAGCGAAAGCATTTTATATCTCTCCGAAACTTTCCTTCAAATATCATCCTATATCACCCTGACTGCAACCTCCCTCGTACTTATCTTCTCATCAAAAATAATTTCATATTCCTTCCGAGAAAATTATACACTCTATTCTCTTGGTGATTGATGAAAGATAAAACTGTTAGCGTCACTCTTGTCTTGAACCCAGGCTACTGACATGCAAGTATCATATAAAAATTATGATTACACCACAGCATATGCAATTGATAATTATGAATGACGATGTGAATGGGAGTTGGCAGAGTTATTTGATTCACTTGGCTTCAATAAGGTATGCAGCTCATTAAAATTGAATTGGGTTATGCTGTGGTATTGTTGCGGTCATGGTGGCAGAGCCGTTAGAGTTCTACAGAACGTAACCACGCAACAAGAGAAGCATATCTAGTGATCCATCCAACCAGGCTTCCAATCACCCCTATCTGCAATGCTCCATGTTTATAATCAAGTTAGTGGTGCTAATACGCCTTTGTTGACTCCCAACCAGCAATTAAAATCCTCATAAACAGCCGCAAGTTAGCTTAGCCAAAGAATATACTATTTTCGTTGGTGAAACTGCCCATTTTAATGCAGCTTGAAGAGCTCGAACGTGTACATAAGAGAAGAAAGTTGCTCCGTGTTTACCCAAGGAGGGGATTTAGCTCTAACAAATGTTACATGCCTGTATATAAACTTGGCAAAAACACCCACGGACTTTCTACTCCCTAATGATAATATATATAGCTTCATGGATTCATCTAGCTAGATTTAGACAGCATCTAGGACCTCAACTACCATGCCATCCCCCCATATAATATGTATACGTGGGCTCATAAACTTCAACCCAAGGAACCTCACGACTTGTAAACATTTAGAAAATAACTGGAAATACTCCGGGAGAGAGTACAGTGATTACGAGTTGACCGCGGTGCTTGCAATCAGAGAATCTAGAATTATGTGGACAAAGGTGCGGTCTAAAAAGAATTAGAAATATACTGTGTGCTGCATTTGTGCTATATTTGAGGGTTGGAATTCTGTTAATTTATTCTGTTGAAAGAGACTCATGATCACTCAAATAACTTTGTACCAGGAATCAGAGAGTTGATGAAGGGAATAGGTTTATTTAAAAACAAACTTACTCTAAGGAGCTACAAAAGGCCCGTTCGTTTTCATAAAACTTTGTGATTCCAGAAAAACTTCCCTACAATTAATAAATCCCTTAACACTATATTTATTCTAATTTGCAATTTATACATTTTCATAAAGAGTATTTATAAAGAAATTCGTAACTCTAGGTCAATCTTTTAACCTAACCTAACCACCCGATCGACCCCCAAGGGTAATCTGTTAATCTCATTTGTCTCATATTAAATTTTATCGCACGTATTGTCCTGAGCTAAATCCATACAAAATTTCGTGACTCTAAGTCAATATTTGAGAACCCCATATGGTGGACCTCCACAGGGGCCATATTCCTTAATCTGATTTGTCTAATGTTAACTTCTGTCTCAAGGACTGTCCTGAAAAATAATTATACAAAATTTTGGGACTCAATTTTTATGGTAAACCCACTGGTCAGTGACCAGTGGTCATCCTTTGATCATAATCAATCTATGCTCCAAATTCACCTTTACTTTCATACTATGATCAAGTCTGAATTTTGGGGATTCTGTGACAAATTAGACGGAAAACCCACCGGTCAATACGTCGACAGATTCAATCCATCTTCGAATCGAATCGAAGTCGATTCCTGAAATTGACCAGAGGCGGTGTGCACCAAATTTCAAGATTCTATGTCAAACCAATCGCGAGTTATCACAGTGACGGACAGACAGACAAGGGTAATCATAAGCCGTAACGAACGGATTTAAACGGAAGGGGAATCAATCATGACATGCATGATGCATGGGAATTTCCCCATGGATTTAAATCTGCATCTCTTAGGGATTGAATTTGGTATTCCAATTCTAATGCATGCACCATGTATGCGTATGCCCTCATGTCCATTCCACGTGACAAGGTCAAATATTCTCTTTTAAGAGCTGGGTAGATTCTCCATAACTAGATTTACAAGTTGAAAAGTTTTATAAATGTCTGCCACCGTTCGATTGATTAAACGTAAATGAGTTACCCAGCTAAATTATGACAGACTTATTTTATAAGTTGTAGTTAAGTATAACATTTAAGGGGCGATTGTCCATGGTGGAATTTGCAAAAAGCAACAGATTGTGTAACGATAAAAAGAACCGAGAAAGCAACTTTTCTCACTCACCTATTGAACCAGTCATCCGTATACCGAGGATATGGATATGGGTCGTTACTGCTGAAATCATAGCTGGCCTTTGCGTTCTGCAACATAAATATTTTATCTAGAGATTTTTACGAATTTTAAGTAGCTGCACATGAAAAGAAATACCATTATTGGCATATCCCATCTTCCGATAATATCTTCATACTCAATTTAAACTTAAGACACAAAACTTTTTGAAGAGAATGACTGAAAGACTCACATAATTAAATTTGAGGTCGGGGTGCATGTAATCTACTCCATCATCCATAATGGCAGTGGTTACATTTTTACCAGTGATTCCTTGGGCCCACGCAGCCTCTACGTTCAAGTCCAACTTTTTCTTTCCTCCATTCTGGCCGGTGTTTTTCTAAAGTTTCAAAAAATTGATGTGACAACTTTTGAAATGAAATACTTTTCTTGTCTTTTGATCTGGCCTTATGTCGGAAATGCACAGAGTAGCACATAGCCCCATATTACAAGAGTACAAGTGGAGAGAGGAGAAATTACAATTTTAACATGATATGCGGTATCTCTTAATACATTTTAAAGTTTGTGCTTTCTTAACAACTTTTACTAAGCTCGTATCCTTCTCTTGTCCACATTATATGCATGCAAAATTACTCGAGTTTGTTCTTTAGACAAAGAATAGGACTTACCAGGTACCATTGGTAAGGGAAATAGGGATCCGTAGGGTCATTTAGTGCTGGAGGTAATTCGACTAGATTTTCCACTCTGAGAGGATTGTATCCCCTTTTCACTCGGCGAAATCCAGTCTGCTGGACAGCTACTTTTATCTATATTCGTCGTCAAACATTCAGTGGCATTAGGTCAATTTCAGACAACTCTATAAAACATAAAGAGTCAACACCCTAAGGCTGTGTCCCTAGGACATTTCATGTTAGAATTAACAGCTTCAAACCTTCAAACATCACAATGAGATCAGGCGTATCTAGGCCAGTATGAACCAATTTCAGAATTGTATTATGTATGTATTCATTGTACATGTATTCTTTTACAAGAGAACTACTCGTACTATTCCAGTCGCACACAAGTAAATCCCCTGGTGACGTAGAGAAATCCCTTTAGATAAGGCACAAGGATCTAAGACTTTATAACTTTCAAATCCAATTAGGTACTCACGTGCTGGGCCTGGTTAGGAGACCAGGCTCAGTTTTAAAAGTACTTCGTGCATAAAGATAGGATTTATATTACTACAAGTGTGCACTACAGCCTGAGGACAAAATGGTTTCAAAAATTACAAACCCTCTCTATCGAAATATTCGTAGTTTTGAATCTGAAGAAAAATTCACTCGGATTAAAATGATATTAAAAGAGGGGGTAATAAAATATGCAAAAATAATTTCCAACTCGTACTAATATGTATAATTATTCTATTTGCATTATTCCAAACGCCCTGTTTAATTGAAAACCTCGAGAAAGTATATGTCAATATTGTCAATACTACTTCAAGGAGGAACTTCACCAGAAACTCAACACTGTCGTAACTGGACTGAATCTCAACAGCTTGCTCGAAATTTGATGAAATGGCCCATACTGATGGGTAACTGTGAAATGTGTGCTCCGGTATATTATTATAGTCTTTTCACAGTCTATGCAAATATTGATTTTCTTACATCCTATTAAATGGATGACATTATGCGAAAACAAATTGTACTCTGTAAACCAGAGAGCATTGAATTGTGAAGGATATGACGAGAGTACAAGCCCAAAATTAAATCTTACAAGCCCTCAATCGCCTTTCTTCCTCTTATTTGAGTTTTTGTTTAAGTTTCCATCAAATGAATTAGGAAGGACATGGTCTGAGCAAATACAGATTCTTCTCCAATCTTGGGTGCTTACAGAAAAGTTTATCTAAGTGTTTCCCTATTTGATTCTACGTGTATGATAGCATGCAATAAAACTTTTTATTATTGCATATCCCAACCACGATATAATGCCCTGGAAGTTCTATCTAAGTGAAAAAAGTTTAGTCTTTACTTTACCCCCATGACTTGTCTATTTGAAAACATACATGCAAAGGAATTTAATTAAATCAGGGGAAAATTTCTAATTAAAAGCAGAGTAATTTACCAAAGGATCAGCCTTTAGAAGACGAGTGTGAGGGATGCTCCGTTTTTTCCGAATATTAGCAAGTCCTTGGTGAACGAAGTGAAACTCACTTTTTGATCCTATCACCTAAAGACGCAAATATCCTTAAGTTAGCCTCTCCTTTGCGTCAAACTTAACTGTTCACTGATGGAAATAGGGAGAAAAAATTTGAACCGTAACTTACCGGTCCTAGATTTTCGAATCCGTTTCTTTTAGCAATTTTGTCCGCGACCTCCCGCCCATGTTCGTCGTGGAGTTTAACGTAAAAAGAATTAGTGAAGACTTCAGGAGCGGCCTGACCAACAGTTAAAAGAGTTGCGATGAGAATACATCCTAGTTGAATTATGGTCGTTTGCCACTGCACCATGACGGGCTTATGGCTGCGATCCAAGCTGCATGATGCTTCATTCCTCATTGCCCAACTGCAGGTCAGTTGACAGTAAGTTATTGTGTCAAGGGTCAAGGGTCACCCTCGCTAGTTCTCAACTCTTTGTTTAATGTTCCCTGGTTTGGAAACCTTAAATTAATTCTTCCTCCTTTCCTTCATCCGATGCATAATACAAAAATAGAAAAGTTCAGCACTTACCTTTTGAGCTCAACCTCTCCAACAAAACCTCACCTCACACTATTTCGAAAAATTGGAAAGAAAGTGAACCTGTTACGCCGCACAGCACACCCTCCCTCCACTGTAAACTCTATCTACGACACTTGGGAACAATAAATAGCAAGGACGATATTGAAAAGACACAGGGTGTTAGTGATACAAATATGTAGAGGAGACTTGAAGGGGGCTACTACGGTGTATTAAGAGAAAGTATAAAGTAAGCCTTGCTAATGACTCCGGGACATTCTCAAGACCGTTGTTTTTATGATTGAGAGTGCAGAACAACCTGGACAATAATTAAGAGACTAGGAGACTGGAAGCAATGCCCATTGATGAAGAGATGAACGTCAGCAGTGTTTGGAACGTCACCAAATTGATTTTCATCCTAGCGCATGAACTGCCAGGCAGAGGCAGAAGGGGCTCCCTTATTCTACAGAATACCCAAACACCAGGCATGGGTAACAGCAGCCCCCCTTATTCCCCGAATTTAGGCTTTCTCCGTACTATCCCTCATAGCCTATATACACTATTCGAGTGTGGTAGAGGCGATGATGATGATACGGTCTTCGTCGTCGTGGTCATGGTGGCCCTGTAATCCTAATACCCCCTCCCCTCCTCATTCACACCTTTCTCGTCATATGGCCCATAATCATTTAACCTTCTCATCAAAAATTCATTCCTTCTGTCCTTCTTCTGAACTGTTATTCCTTAGTGCTGGGGCAGGGAAATATATTTATATTTATGGCTGTAGATACAAAGAGGGACCTTTCACCACCGCTTTCTCCACCTTGTCCCTCTAATGGAGGAGAAAGAGCCTTATATTTCAGAGGAGTTGGTAATTGAATGAATTTACAGCAGGTCGTCTTGATGATTGTCCCCATGTAATTCCATCTAATCAGCCATGACAAGGCTTTAAACATGTCATTTTCTCTCCAGATGATTACATCTGTTCTCCACTCTAACTGCCACTTGTATTCCTCCCTCTCGGTTCAATTAAATCCTAAACTTTATGACTTACTTTTACTTCTCTTTCGCTTCGTGAAATGAGACACTTTAAGGACTCCTATTGAGCCATTATGCATAACTAGAGAAGTACGTCTGCTGCTGCTGGAAGCTATTCTCCCTCTCCAGTCGATCGTATCGTATTGACATAGACGAATTGAAGAGACATACTTGCATGTACGTAGTACTATTATATGTTTACATTGAGAGAGCGACATATTCTAGTCAGAGGAACAAACATAATCAATCTCGTTTTATCTCATTTGCTCTTTAGTAGAACTACCTCGTAAAATATTTTATTTTGTTTCAATCTCGTCATTCACTATTCAATATTCTGGCAGTTAAACGTGTAATCTTAGCTTCTCATCAGTCATTCCATCGCTGCAATCGAATCTATTTCCTTGTGAAGTCCTCGGCTCAATTTATATTTGTATTCCGTTTGTCCATTCCAAGTAGAAAAACAAAGCTGACTTGTTTCAACTGTGTAATATAACTTCTATCTATACTAGATTATAGTATTTTGGAGGAGAAAGTCTGTTTGATAAAGGCAATTTCAATATACAGTGAATTCGTACGAGGAGATTTAGGCCAAAATTAAGTTCCGCGAGTAAATAAGTTTATTTGTTATATATAACGATTCACACGATCCCGTGGGCTTTTACTTTACTGATATGAACAAAGTTCCGACAAGGGAAATGTCTGTTATGAAACAGATGGACCATAAGATCCAAAGATCCATTTTATACCCAGCTTTTCCGACCAAGTGGCACAAAATGATCTCTGAAATATAAATCTCATTCAATTCTTTGTTTTTATTACGACAACAGAAGGGCAGAGGTGCACGTAGCTTGGCCATGGAGTTGAATAAGTATAGATATAAATGATTTATTAAAAACATCTAGATTTTAAAAATAACAATAACACAAGACCTTATTTGGCCAACGGAGGAGCATCTGAAAAAGATTTATTTATATCTTATTGCTCTTTTTTATGAGACCTTCTTGCTGCAAAAGTAGTCTTGCAACATTATTGATGTGCTTGAAGCGGTCGGCATGTAGCTGAATGCCTCCAAACCACCGGGTGACAACGATGAGGATGTTGCGACATTCAAGGATCTGCAAGAAATTTTTTACTTTAGAGCTCAGTAAATAAATATTTAATTCCTTTAGCTATTTTTTCAAAGGAAAAAAATCTTCTAATTCCCCTTCCATCGGATGTTCAAAGAAATATTACACCTCTCTAGCTCTCTTGAAACATATACAGAGAGACATTACCTGAAGAAGATGTAGCAATCGGGAACCCGCATGAGTCTCTCCGTCATCTTCACAATCTTGGATCCAGGTCCCAGTGTCCTCCTTGAATATTCTATACGCGTACATGTTGTGAGTGGCGGATGCTATCTTTTTGTTTTTGTACAGCTCGTCTAACACAACTCTATCAAATATAAATCAACCCTTCAATTAAATCCCCCATTTCCTTCCATATGCACTACACTCTCTGCATACTCCGGTACTCTATTCAGTCATTCTCTATTCATACTATTTCCAGATCAAGACCCCAGCCTACGTACACCAGCGACTATCTAAATTAATAGAATTCTTAATACCAGTCTTAATTAATTACATTCAGCCCAAAACCTTGGACCCACGTCTAGTCATAGACACGAGAGATCTAAAGCCCTTTTAAGATTTTATCCTTGGACTAGGACTCTAGGACCATTGTGTTGTCTTTTGCCCAAAAATTTACTCACTTTATATGCAAGCATCTTCCCACTATGGTTTATTTCAAACTATTTTAGTAGTCAACCTATGAATTTCTCATTCCCATCCCATTCCAAATGAATGAACATAGAATATCTATGAGACAACCAGCCTACACAGAAAACCCCGGAGAAAGTCTTCTATGTTGTATCTGCAGGGCTGATTAGGATTTATTCTAACTTGTAAGTTCACAGATCCTTTGAAAAGAATATTCAACTACTCAATGGTGTTCTAAATCTGACAATAATTACTTCCTAGAGCAAAGGAATGAATAAAATGTGTACGTATTACGTAATTCCTGGAAAAAGCAAAAGAAAGGAACAAAGAAGGAGGGAAGTTTCTTGCTTTCAAAATGAAAGTAATAATTATGCCTAGGGGAGGGGTTTCACGACGGGTATTTTTCTAATTTTGACGTGCCGGATATGAAATTACCAGCCACACCGTCACACGTAGTACTAACACAACATACGCTTTTGTTTACTTCATTCCACAAGCCGTCCAAATAAATTCGAGCAAACATCATGCTCTCAAGAACCTTGAAGAATAAACACGACATGGTACATCCAGCACATTTATTCCCCCTAACTATGTACTCCATCATACATAGAAAAGAGACCTGAGGAAAGCAATAAGTGGAAGATGGAGATTAAATTTCAAAGCAATTCTCAAGCAAATGAGGAAACTGTAAAAGAGCAACATTTTAGGCCGAGAAGATTGAAAAGTATTGAGTAGGGTACTTTTTAATTTCCGATCATTTCTGTCCCAACTCCTTAAGCCTCGAGACCTTTATATATAAAAACGAATAAACGTTCAAAGGAATATATGTATAAAACTACAAGGCAACAAACAACACACACGCCTTTCTCTCCGAGATAGATTGATTCTTCCAACTCCTCCTCGCCTAGTACACAAAATCCCTTGAACACCAGGGCAACAGGGAACGGACTCTCATGTCCCGCATAAAAGAACCCTGAATTCTAGATAAGAGGATGTCTAAGAAGCCTTGGAAAAGTTTAATCTAGATTCTCGGATTCTAGATCAGAGAGATGTGGATGTAAAAAAATGAATGTGTCCTATCTCGCGCAATGCGATAGCTCCAGAAGGCGTTCATTTATTAAACAGCTCTTCCAGCTTTCAAGAAACTGACAGCCTGGAGAGAAATTCCCTGATCTTCCAGCTTCTTCTCCTTAAGATCCTTAGCAGTTTCTGGAGCATACGTGGGCGAGTTTACAGGCTTAGAGCTGACAAGACTCGTCCATGAACTCCACTCTGAGATAACCCCGCCTTATCATCCAACAATTTTACTAACTCTTTCTCCCTCTCCATTTTCATGGTCCTTGTATAAAGCTCCTTTAAATGTTTAAATGGACCACTAGTCCCCCGGAATTACATATCTCTCTCAAGGGTTCAAAAGAAAGCATAGTTGATCCTTGTCTTTTAGGAAAGGGAAACTTTTTTCTTTTCGTTTCCCATACAGAATGCATGGACTGTGCCCTATGCTTTTTTATACTTAAGTCCTTAATGTTGGTACTAGAAGAAGAGGAAGAGAAAGGAGAGAAGTTGTAAAAGGGAGATTACCTGACTTGCAATACATTGTCTATAGGGGTAAGATGAGCTTGAAAAGTACTTTTTCGATCGGTAAACGGTTGGCCTGTAGTAATGTTGGGTATTTTACACCCGACTAGAGTTTTATTTTTATGACTAAGATGGCTAGCCAAGGGAAAAGAATTTGGAGGACTTGTCCCCCTGCTACAGTGGATCTTGTTGTTGGCAGTATTTTGATTATTGGTGGTGGAATCTGAGCAATCCAAACGAGAAACACTCGCGATCAATTTATCTGAAATTGGATTCTTCTCCTGCTGGCTAACATTCCCATCCTCCTCCTCTTCTAGATCACTCTTATGATCCTCCTGCTGCTCCTCTTCCAGAACTTCCCGGAGTTTTTCCACCCAAATGTACACGATACTTTCTCCAATGTGATCCCTGGAAATATTGTACAAGAGAATCAGGATAAGTATGAGGACGACAAGTATGTATAGAAGTACAACATCGACTACTCGAATGGGATGTCGTCGATAAGAAGGAACACACACAGCATGAGGAGAGAGCGGTAGAAATAGCGGGACTAAAAGTACAAAAGACTTGAGGCGTGTAGCATAAAATAAAGGGATTTATGTATACGCCAGACAGGAGATCAGTTCTGCCAGAAACTTGTAAAAGAATCTCTAACTCCATGGAATTGCTTCCCATTCCTTTCCCCGCCTGTAATAGATTGATCTCAAGATGGAGAAACAGTTTATGAGCAAATTTAACTAACTCGAATACACGTGTCTAAACCATTAGCTCTAATTCGGAAGCAATGGATTATAGACACATGGATAAGGACGGAGTAAGGAAATTGCAGATGGATAACGAAAAAGGATTCAAATGAAGATAAATTGTGCCATTAAAATCAGTTTCTTAAAAGAGTAAAAGTACATCATCGGCAAAAGTCAATCCTCTTTACAAATCCGGGAGCTCAATAAAAAAAATTGCAGTCAGGTTAGATATTTTTGGACATTTAAAAAAGTCTATACAAGAATAGTATGACACAGCTCACAAATCTTGGTACATCCCAGCGCTTTCTCTGAGCACATGAAAGTATCTAGCCCAACTGGAAAATACGTAGACAAATGATTTTAAGCAATGATAACGGATACTTGAGACATAACGATCAGTTGTAACTGTAACCCCTTAGACTCCTAAGGTAGGAAGCTAGTCAATGATTTGTAGATTCATGGACAACCAAATTTGTTCTTCTGATTATCTCATGCACAATCATTAGATGAGCTGAGGGAAAAGGAAAGATTTTAAGATTTATACCACCAAACTGGGGCAATAAAATACGTGTATTTTAACTATAACATACAAGTAAAGCTCTTCCAGAGTGGCATTGATAGCTTTCTTGTGATCTCCACGAATCCATGGAATGGACAATTGATAAATCGGCGGAGCAGTCTTGGGGTACTCGGGTTCAAATGAGATCATCAAGGAAGCCTCCAATTCTCCATTATTCACCCGGATTGACACAGTAAATGTTGGAGGGTCTTCTTCTTCCAATACAAAATCTTCCCCGTAAATTGATCCCAAGGCCTCCAGCTCTTCTCTCTGGAAGGATAATGAAGCAAGATTTCATTTCTGATTCCTTCCCCCCACATCTTCCACTAGCTGAACTACTCAAATCTCTTTTATTTGCATGCATCCACCTTGAAAATAATTTCACCCTCCTCCTCGGCCTTATTTCCCTTCGTTTGAATGATAAGGAAATGCAATCAATAGATGGTAAAAAAAAATATACCCAAGGGCGGGTTATATAGCCTTGGTTATTATTTGCACTTGGATAATAGAATATATATACCTAAACACACATCTATCATAATTCTCTGTACATAATCTCGACATGATGATATACCTGGAGGGTAATATTCTCATTTCCTTCATCCACCCCGGTCGGGTCCATCTCCTTTCCTTCCGATTCTCATCAATTTCTGGCGAGGGAGGTTTATTTCACTTGACTCTCCACCAATCTTCTAGCAAAAAGTATCTATAAAGAGAAGAAATACAAATAAGAAATGCAAAAGCCCCAGCAACTAATAGTATCAAACATCAGCCAGGTTACACCCGTCATGCTTGAGTGTCCCGATCCTATTTATTATGTAGATGACATTGTCAATGTCCCCTAGAGTGACAATAGCTTTTCCTTATCCCTACCGTTCCAAATAGAAAGCAGAATGGGAAGCCGGGATCTATCATCCTTCCTTACTTGTATATAAACTATGAGGTGACATCAAGATTTAACCATTATAGAAACATGCTTATAACTCCATGATAGATTGGGCATAACTCAACATACTTATATAATGATGTATGGATTATAGTCAATCGAGTCTTTCTCTCTCCCAATCTATTTGTTGATGAATATAAAAAAGTGAGATGGGGCAATAGGAGATGGAAGAGTGCTTTCACCTTCTACTTTCACTCAGTTTTAATAGATTGAATTCCGAGTGACTTGTGATGGTGGTTGGGAATATAGAATTATGAAATGAAATGAAATAGTAATTTTGTGGATAGCAAAATCAAATCTGGGATTTTACTATTTACTTCCATGTTAGTTTACCCAGTTGGCAGACACAAACAATTGATTACATATATCTGAGGAAATGATGGTGAAAGGAGCTGTGAGGTTTGAACAAATAATCGGCATAATCGTGTTTTGTTTCCTAGGTCGGCACCCCTTTACTAATAGTTTCCACGTGTAATTAATTAAATTATTCCTAGCCTTTACATGATTATGTTTTACCCTTGGTGAGTTATTGAAATTGGTACAAATAAATGGTAGAATGAAGGATATTCTTACCAATGTTCACTCGCTGTTGGTCAGTTTATAGATTATAATTAACAGCATTGAACACACACACGGAAAAGGGCTTAAAATAATGAATCTTAGTTACAGTTAATTAAAATTATCTCTGTCTGCAACGAATTTCAAAGCCTCACTTTTTCCATATTCCGTATCTGCCTTTTGATACTATACACGGAACTCGGAAGCGACACGTGAAATTTACAAAAATACAGCTCGAAGACGAAACCACCAAGATCTTGTCCACCTACAGTACTGCGGTTTAAAGTTTGAAAAGTCCTCATGTGACTGCCTGGGAGGTTGTAAATATTACAACTACATAACACATTATCATATACCATTACGGATTTAGTATATACGAATTCTCTGCGTATTCCTAATGATCTCCCTGATGTCAATATATTCTCTCACACCTCACAGCAACATCAGCATTCATTACTGCTCGACAAAATTGTGTCATGATGACACAAAGTGCAAAAAGGTGTGAAAAACTGTATCAATATCTTTAGGCTCTTCTTGGGGGCAAACTTGTATTTAGTATATAATTCTATGGGGGCAAAGTATATAATGTCATGAAAAAGGAATGCAAAGGGAATTTATTTGTGACGGCAGATAAGGTATTGACAAGATAGAGAATCGTATCAAGAGATGACGGGTAAGAGAAGGTCGGAAGAGACCCCAAGTGTCAGTTGGTACAGTCACCTCTCTTTACTGTGAGAAAGAGGCTGGAACCCATAGATAGAGAGTAGAGTAGAGAGACTATTAGACGGAGGGAAGAGAATCCCCCACCACCATCATCCTCAACTCTTTCTGCTGCCTTTGCTGCCGGGAGTTCGTCTTCAGTCTTCCTTACATTCTCAGCTCAGTCACTCATTGAAACTCAGGGATGCACAGACACAGCCAATTTCAAATATTCTCTTGTTATTCTACAAGAACAAGATCCCTTTGAGCACTGAGAACGATTTTAACAAAGCTTCTATATGCAAGGAAAAGGGTTCTAATCCAAGGGGTTGAAGAAGTTATCAAGGGTTTTTAAATTTAAATCTATCTTACATTTGACCTTCCATCTTGGTCCAGTTTGGTGTGTAAGGTAAAAACTCTGTAGAGCTAGACTATTGACAAGTTCTTGTTTGTTGTTATAAATTTGGGACTTACGGAAATCCTCACCGTCGACCGTGTTAAGAAGAATCCGAGAAACTGCTTCTGAAATCAAATTAGAATAATTTAGTATTGGATTAGTAAGAACTTTCGGGCTTTCTTTAGGCTGAACAAGTGGTGGTGAGGGCTGAGGGTGACATTTATTTCTCATTGAGAGTTTTTTCCACTAAGTTGGAGCAGTAGTGCCGTGGACAATAAATAATAGATTGACGAACAGTTAATTACAGTTAAAATTAAATACAGACAACTGAATACAGGTTCAAAACTTCACATAGTAATACCCTCGGATCATATCAGCGTCCAACTTCAAACTTCCAGTTCCAGCTCTCTGCCAGGTTTGGTTGACAATCCTGTGTCCTGTAAATATTTAAGGAACTTTTCACTCTAGCATCTAGAGTCTTGACTCGGTGGACTGTGGAACTTTCTGATCAGTCCATGACTTGGTAGGATATCGTTCCCGTAAGTTTTAATGGACAGAGGGACGTGGAGAAGTTTTGTGGATTGAGTAAACTCTTGAAAGTAAGAAGTAGAACCTGTAAAAAAATAAAGAAAGCAGAGTGTAAAGTTTGTGGCTGCTAGAAAGTAACTTTGGATTGAAGAGTGTGGAGGATTTTTATTTAGTGTGATTTGATTCGATACGGAATTGGAAGGAGATATTCGTGATTGCGGAAAGATTTTTCTGGCTTCTAGTAGAAAGAGATTTGTAAGTGTCTGCGGACATTGGGATTTGATTGATCAAGGGGGTCTGTCCGTGCTGTGTGGATGAAGGATGGCATACATGGCCGAGACCAATGGGGCCAAACGCTCTAAATTAGACGAGGAATCTAGGGTAAGTCATTCTTCAATTATTTCATCTCCTCAATGAACCTTAATTACGGCTTCTTTATAATTACACACACCACTCGGCTCTCTTCTTCTTACATGCTATTTTGTGCTGTCTGTTGTCATGGGCTTATAAATTATACCGAGCTTTCCATCTAACTTGGCTAAGATAAGAGACAGTTCACTCGTACAGTAGGTTAACTTTTGCTTGGTTCCTGCTTTGATAGTTTATAAAGTAGTTTCGTGGTCATTCAGAGCGGCTACTCAAAGAGAGGCTAATTGGGCTTATTCGATTCTTGTAGTACAGTGGACATATATCGAATTCTTTAGTCATTAATTGGATTAGTAGTATTGGGTAGTTCCAGTTTTTACTTAATCAGACTTAATGTTAAGTACTACACGTTTGCGTATGTAAGCAGAATTGCCATGTTCCAAACGAAATGAACTTACGTGGAAAGCATGTTTTGTTTTAAGAACGAAGAAGAAAGTAGATGGCTATAACTTTTAATCACGGTGCTTCATGTAGCTCAGCCAGGTCTGGCGATTGAATGTGGTCAGATGGATCGATGATGCTCGGCACTGTCGTTAATAGATACAACTTAGTACGTGAAAACGTAAATTGTGGTTTAATATCATTGTAGGTTCTGTCTGTTTGAGAGTGATGTTTGCCCAGTGGTGAAACTGTCCAAATGTCCGATGTCGGCGATGTCCTCGTTTCCAGTGTGCAGTGGCTGTCGTGCATGTCAGAATCTAAGGATAATTAAGTCCAGGACGCAGTTCCGCTAGGCTTCATTCAGATCAAAGTTTACATGTTCTGTGTAATAAGTTTTGTAGCTGAAGCTGAACTGAAGCATATTTATTGCTTGGAGTAGTAGAAGTAGTCAAATATTGGTGAAATTCGGGCGGAAGGAATGCGAAACATACTCTAGGCAACACATTTTTTTAATTTTAAAGTTGAATGCCTATTAAATTTAATAAAGGGTCACTACACTATGACCTATGACCATGACCTTGGTAGAATAATAGATCGGTGTGACACGGATGGCTTGGTTTGGGTTCCCTGCCGCATCGACATCCCCCTTAAGTTTTGTAACCTTTGAATTAAAAAAAAAGATTTTAAACAAGAACTGAATAATTTAAACCTACCGAAGCAAACATGAATAAGCTTAAAGTTCAAAAAAACAGAAATCCTTCTCCACAGAAAATGTCATTTTATTTGACGATTTACATATCAACTGGTTTACTAATTCAAATGTTGTGTGTACTCTCACTCTGGAAAATCCCTAAAATTATTATTATTTCAGCTGTATTCATTTTTTCATTTCTTATTTTGATACGAGGTTATGCCTTGAGCTTTGAGCTGTGTTGTACTGTTTAGTTTTACTATTAGGATGATAATCTAAGGTAAAACAGAAAACAATCGCGAAAACTAAGTGACAATGTATAGTATGAAAGAAAACTTTTACATTCATCACTTTCTTGTAATCAAGGATTTCGGGAGTTTTCGAAAGAAAGCAGGTGGACTTCGTTGTAAGGTGAATTTAAGCGGATGATAAGTATAAAATTAAACGGGTGTAGGCGGTGCACGGTGTGGGGTACGGTTATTATTGAGACATTTTCCCATTGAGAGGTAGATGATGTGTCTGGATAAGTAAATAAATAAATCATAATAAAAAGGAGTAGAGGAAGTAGAATTTTTGTAAAGGAAGCGAGTCCTCTTAATGAAAGGAGGCATTATTGGTTAAAGAGGAAAAAGATGAATGGATTGGACTTGACAGAAGTGCTTCTGTAAAACACTCACTCCCTGCACACACCATAAAATATTATGCATGTACTCATTTTAGACATCACCTAAGCTATTCTTTCGTCATGTACATATAAGAAAAAGTACGGATGGAAGTTCATCCTGATATATATCCCTCGACTTCTGTACCGACGTACATCGGATACTTTATGAATGGTTTAATGTACGAAACTCAAAACTGAGCTTGATATACAACTTGAGGAACAAGAGTTGGTTTAGAAACACGGGGAGCATGAGATGAGAATGAGACTCATTTTTACGATTTGACTCCACATGGCCCATGAAACTCATAGCACAGCTCAGTTCACCCAGTATATCTCCGGTATAAAAAATTCACAATTTATCATAATCTACTTCATACTGATACTTGATATTCCTTTGGTGGATACTCAAGTTGTTGAGTTTGAAATGAAGTTCCGCTATATAGTAGAGACTAAGTGAGTGCTGAATTTAGGAGAACAATTTATAATGATAGTACGGACTAGATCCGTCATCTTTCATTGTTACACGTTTGCACGTTACACCTAGGAGATGTAAATATTATATTATTATGGATGTGTTCAAGGAAGTCGTCTCCATATCACATTACCTCTTACCCCTCTTTTAATCTATGAACTGGCGAGAAGGAAGAAGAAGCTTCTACAGATCATCATTTTGGGGATCAGGAATAAGTAAAAGACAGCGAAAATACCTTGAGTAAGATTAGAGACTGCGGTTGATTTTTTATTTGGATCCATTGGAAATATGTAATGTAAGTTGAGGGGGCTGAGATGATGCCCTGTTATTGTGATATCGTATTTTATATGACTTTTATTTTGTCATCATGAAAAATAATCCAATCTTAGAGAGTATCACTGTGCAGCCTGTTTGTGGGAAATTGAGAGCAGTTGTAAAAAATTTGAAAGAGCGAAATGAGGAGATGAGAAGGATTGACGTGTCAGACTGTCAAGAAAAGAGTTGGGATTTAAGGATATATAATATATTTTATATTGTGCATAATGTGCATCATATTTGGAGGATAAAGTGACTATGATGACTGACTTATGTTTACTCCACAAGCTGAAGAAGAGAAGAAGAATGGAGAATGTTGGAGCTGTCTCCTGTAAATATGGTATTATTAGCCGTCATGTTTTATGTTCCCCTGGGTCCCTTAGGGGTTGAAATTTTCCCAACAAGGAATCAAGATCCGAAAGAAGATTTTATTTAATGAGGCATGTCTTACTTTAGTTCAGTCTTTAAACTAGGCTTTGATTGAAAGGCAAACATGCTCTAGTCTTCGCCCACGGTTTATTTGAGCTCAAGACAGAAAAGACGATCGCGCCTTGGACTAATTATATGTTAGGCCCATGTATATGCTAGTAATGTATGCATTCTCTCCCTAGTACTCCCTAGATGTATGACTAAATTGATAATTTGAGAAAATATGCTTACATTTACCATTTCTTGCCTATGCATGCGCTCCACTAATAATATCTTTGTACGAAAGTGTATGGATGTACCGTGGAATAGCAATGGCATGAAGGTGACTTTTCCAAGGAAAGCTCAAAGATTTATGACCAATAGGACTGGGATAGGACATCAAACTTCTCGTCACTGTAAAAGGGCACAAGTACCAGAGAGGGGTCAGGGCTCTCCGACACGTTTCAAATTTGGACATGTGAGTAATAGGGTGTTTAGCCATGGCAATGAAGGAATATAGACGTGGGCACAACATTGTTATGGAATTGGGAGATGGCTTGGTGGACAAAGACTTTTTGTCCACGTAGGTGTACATTAGAGACTTGTTAGATAGATTTGACTTGGTTGGCACTGCAAAGTAAATCGCTCTTCATATTCATGATGAGGTAGAGGTTGAGGACAAGCTTTGTCTTTATTTGGTCATGACTGGGTGGGGTTGTTTAAAAATCTATATTATCTCGTAGAATTAATTGCAAACAAGTGAAATCAGCAAGGAGAGACTGATACAGTGAGTACCAGTAGAGACAGGAGTATTATATAGGAGATAGGAAAACCGGAGAGAGAGTCCAAGTTTTTTTGCTTCTCTTTTGATGGTTGACTTGACGTTGATGGAAATGGGGATGCAATGTTGATGCTGATAAAATTTGAGAAGTTTTGGCAGAACTAGGCCGAATCAAGTTATACTTCAAATTTTTACATCGTCGTCTTTGATTGTTGTAGGCATTATTTTTTTCATTATTCATCCACGCCGGTCTTAATATATTCTAATGCGAGTTGATTATCTACTACAAGCTCTCTTTCTCGTATATAAATATATGAAAAGTTTTGAGATCAGATCAACCTGGATTCACTGACTCAGTTTACATTCACTTCTGTCCTGTTTCGCATCTCTAAAGTGCAAGGGGGTGGTAATATTACTAATATTACTAACGCTACAGTAATCTTGTCTATGGATGCAGCTGTACTATTGAAATTGAGATTGAGATCTAGAATCTAAATCCAAAAAATGCTTTACGATGACAAAAGCCTGTGGTAGTGTAGCTGTGAATTTCTGTTTGACTTCGTGCCGATGGTATCTGGAGGAGCATGAAGAGTAAAGTAGAGAGAAGAATGGAAATGGCAAATGGGATTGAAATTGGACATGTTTGAATGACTATAGAGTAGAATTAGATGTGGCAGTTGTTGTGTCGAGAAATGGTATTTTAAATTGGAAATGTATTTTACAAAGTGAGCAGAAGATAAGATGATGATATTGATGATGAGCCAGTAAGTGTTGGAGGAGAGTTATCAAGAGGAAGGAGTAGTTTGAGTTTTGCTATTACTTTTATCATGTATTTATTTTATATGCACAAGATTAATAAGTTGAAGAGCAGCCGTCCTTCAACTTTTCATTCTGCTTGACTCGATCTCTTTTTACCATTTTGGGTTTTATTTCTACTTGAATGTCTTGAACTTGGTAATTTGTCATAAACGCAAGATAATCTGTTAGGAGTGGAAATTATATACTAGTTTTATGATTTATGATTTACCTGAACACAAGTTGAACGTATTAACTCCCAGTGTGGTGGTTGTGAAAGGCAATTTTTTTTGGAGCGGATATTATTATAGCAGAGTCCACTCTTCTGTGGAACGAAGCCATGAAGGGACATATAATTTATATATATGAAGCCAAGCTAGAATGATTTGGGTTACAGACCTGTGGCAACTAATGGAGTGAAAATGTCTTGTTTTTGAGAAGTATTATTACGACACCAAGTTATTTTATCTCTGTTTAAGACCCGTTATTTTCTCTGTCGAATTTTATGGCTCAAAGGATGAACGAATGGTAAAAATTGTAATTAAAGGGCTTAAAGCTTTTTTATGATTTTTGTCGGAAGTCCTTCTTCCACAAATGGAGGCTTCAACTCCGATATGACTCATAAAAATATTAGAAGTTGCATGTACCGTTGTGTTACTTAGAGATACTTGGAGCTTAAAGTGGATTTGAAATTGAATTTGCCATCTAAAAGCTTTTATTTTTTTAAACCAGCTGCTTCTTTGCCATTTTTTTCTGTTCGAGCCAAGCCGGCTGTTTGTTTGCTTTTTTACTTTAAGAATCTATAGCATTTATTACCATCTTCTTTGCATATTTCGAATTCAAAAGAATTCGAATCTTTAGAAATGTTGGGAGTTTGGACACTTGTTGATGATGATGATGAGCATTATATTTTTTTCTGGTTGTTTCTCAACAGCAAAATCATACATCCCAGCAGCAGAATCAGCAACAGTGGAGCAACATGGACAACGAGGATGGCGGTGGGCGTCGAAAAAGGTGAAGTAATCTCATGATTTCTTCATGTTTGGGTCGCGCTTCCCTTTAAGTTATTAACGAACGGGCTGGGTGAAACTTAGTCATTAAAGGAGTAGTAAAGTTTTAACAAGTGTATACACTACAGAAGGGCACACCAGAAACCAGAGGAAGTTAAGAACAGCAGAGATATCTAGAAACATAAAATGCGCATATAAAAGAGAGTTTAATATCCTTCCTAGCGTTTCATCTTCCGTTTTCCTGAATCCAATTCCCATTCCGGTGCTACTAATGAATACAAGGGAGGATTCCATCACACGGAGAAAGAGTAAGAAGAGATTGAATGTCAAAGAAGTAGACAATATGAGATTTTGAATGAGGAACAGTGTGAAAGGATGGTATTATATTATAGGGGACTGCATATATTCGGTTGTTTTGAGAAAGTGTGACAGGGTGAGTGAGTGAGAATCGGTGAATAGATGGAATAAAACGGGTGCTCACCAAGTCACTTATTCTCCTTGGCACCACCGACCAACCATCCAATATACATTGGTCGGCTTTCTATCAGGTCGTCTTCTCTTTTATTGTGGCACGAAATTTCCAGACAGGCAATTTGTAAAGCTGTGAGGTCGCAAATTAAATTTTCTGTGGAGCTGATTGCATCGGATGTTGCCTCTAAAAGCTCTCACTCTGTCTTCGTCTTGTTTGCCACTTTTTATCCTATAGTATGGAAGTATGGAAGGTAAGATATTCAGAAGGGATTCGAAGTATTGGGATATTACTTTCTAGTACGGTATGTTACTTCCCAGTATAGAGCCACCATATAGTATCTTACAAAGTTCAATAAGTGTAAGTAAGGTATGGAGTGGTAGTAGTACCTAAATGCCACACCACTCTAGGGATTCATTCATTGGACCGTGTGGAAAACTGAGGAGAGAGAGAAAGTATGTGTTCCTGAAAGAAGAAAGTATGAGAGACTTGGCTTGGACTATTGCTGAGCTAAGAGAGAGGGTTAGGAAAACATTACAAGGCCTAAGGGACCCTGCCTTCATTCAGAAGGTTCTAAATTGAAACTGTGTATTATGTGTGTATTGCATGAACACAAAATTCTACTAACGGAAAGTAAACGGAGTCGCTGGCCTCCACATATCACACCATTATAAGGAGGAATGGAGTCCCACAATTTGTGTTTGAATAATACCTCTTGGAAAGGTCTTTGTGAATCCAGTGGAGGGAGGAATATATAGGTAGACGGAGCTCGTTATTGGGCAAGATGGATGACACGTCCTTAGTGTTAGCGTTTTGTGTCTGACTCGAAATGCAGAGATCTGTTTGGAATTTTTATTCGGGATTTCCTAAATGCCCGTAGTATAGGGATGTCCTGGACATTTCAAAGGCTCACCCCTTACTATTTCTATGAATTTAGGTAGAAGGGAAAAGTTGGAATGAGAGGGAGAGAGAGAGAGCATAACTAGCCATTACGATTCAAACGTGGTCTCACATTTTTGTGCTGGAGAAAGCACCATTTTGGCTGGCTTGAGCATGTTGGGTGGAGAGAGAATTGTGAAATCCTGTCATTTTGTCAACCAGAGGATCTCATTAAATCTGTGCTAAATGGTCCTTATACGAGGGGGTTAGTGTACTCTGTTTTTTCTACCCTCATCATTACCATGTTTAATGTGTTAGTAGTCGGAAAGTGAATTGAGGATCTAGAGACTAGACGGAGTAAGAATTGGCTCGTCGTTAATGCGTGGATGTTTTACGAAATATTCTTTACTCCAATAGCTTAGAGTATACAGATTACAGAACGAGCGATGCCAGGCTACTCGTCGCGTAATAAATTCGTCGCGGCCGAGTCATCGCGATCAAAATTCATCGTAGTTCCTATATTCACCGCAATCAACATTTATCGCAATACTTATTCATCGCGATCTAAATACTTGTCAGAATGTGTTGTTGAGAATTTACCTCTTCTCTTTAAAATAAAACTAATAATTATATCTAATCAAATATTTTCACTATGCTTATCTCTTTAATCCTTAAAGGCAGAACATATTTAAATGCAATGTTAACTAGAGACGCCAATCTTAAAATCTTTCCGAGATAATTACATGCTATACATTATATTGATATCTTCTCATTTAGCTGCCAAATATTTATTCATTTCGTAGAAATTTAATTCGGATTAGCAAAATCACATTATTATTTCGAGATTTCTTTAGGAAAGATTGTTTTCCGGAAGTCCTCAACCTCCAAGGGAGCGAAAAAAACTCATTAGCTTAGCCGAGCGAGTTAAAGCCATAGTTAGTGACTATAATATAGCAGATCTATTAAAGAGTTTACAGCAATTGATATATGTTGTATGTAGTTTAGTGAAAGTAATTAAATAACAGTAAGATTATAATTTGTCTTTACCAACCTGATGCAGACTATATTTTCATATTTTGTTTTTTTCGCGATGAATTATTTTGCTATCAATATTGATTGCCGCGAATTATTACTGCGATGATTTAATCCCACGACGAATATACTATGCGACGAGTAGAAGGGGATCCCAGAACGAGTAGTGGAATAGTTACTTGAAAGAATTTAAGTTTGATAAAAATAAAATCTATATGAATATTAAGGACACTACCAAGTAGAGGACTAAGGGGGAAGATGTTATTATGGGAATTTTGTTCGGATTTATTTTTTCAATAATATGGAAGAATTTGGTCATGTTGAGAGATAGTGGAAATTCTTTTGACAGAGATTGGAATTTATCTTGAATTCGTCCACTTCCGGTTTTTTCGTACATGTCCACGTCAATGTCTGTACTTGTAAAGAATGGAGAGAAGTGTGTGTAGTCACTAACGAGAAGAGAAAGTATCAAAATAAGAGGAAACGGGTAGTTTGTGCTATATATGATGTATTTTTTAATCCAATTTTTAGCTTGTGTAATTTAATACGAAACGTGAGAGAGTTGTAACAAAGCCTTTACCTTTTGTCCCACTTGGAGAAGAAGTAGTAAAAAGGGAGGTGAGACAGGTTGTGCAGTTGTATTTGAAATTGAAGTAGTGCAAAGTGATGGGATAGTGGACATGTAGGACAGGAAGGATGTAAAGTATAGGATTGGATGTGCTCAGTAAATCCCTATGGGAAAGTTGTTTCAACTGGCAATGAGTCTTTGGGTGACTGTTGGATTTCATACTAGTGACTAGATTCTTTCACATATTAAAGGATGGAGTTAGAACCTTGGAGCAGATCCCATGCAGTAGGAAGTAGAAGATTCAGTTGGATCTATACGAGAGAAGAGTTTTGTGGGATTGGAAGAGGAAGGGAGAAGGATTTTGGACAAGTGATGTTGAATGTGATCCCTTGGTTGGTCTTTGACTGACTCGAAATCCAAACGGCACTATTTTGTGCTTTTTATACCTAATCCCTAGAGAGAGAATAGTAGTGACTCGTTTAGTATTTTAAGCCTGAAATTGTCCGCATTCAGATCTAAGCCAGTTTCATCCCAAAAATCATTTTTCTCTCCGGGGACAATCCCATTCTTTTTGATGATGATGATGATCTCTGGACCGTCTCTCATCCTCTCCTATTCTGTGTCTGTCCAACTGCTTGGGACTTACACAAGACGGGGTTTGTACACTTGTGTGTCATGTGTGTGTAATATGTATGAGTTGGAAGTAAGGGGTAGGATGTGGGAATTTTGTGCATTGTTGTAACGTCTACCCATAAAACAGGGATGTGTATGAGTAGGTAGGGTACGAGTGTTCCTCTGTTATTCTCTAATTTCAGGCCATTTCTGCTTTCTCTAGTAGTAGACTATTCCCTTGTATTTCTGAATAAAACCCTTTTCTCTGGCTTTTGAATAATTCTCTATTTATTTAGTCTTACCGTTAGGCTCGAGTACGATAAATGAGCAAAGTTAGAAAAGGCAGGAGTGATTCGTAAGCTCTGGGGTAAAAAGAAGAGAGAGGGGCTTAAAAGTACCGCTCCCCATTTGCATAATGAATCTACTATAAGATAGTAAACCCCCTTTTAACCATAACCTAACCTATAAAAATAACTTGGATGTCTTATTTGTGCTTTGCAGGGAGGAATCTGAGAGGGTCAACCACATCTTGTTGTGTACCATACTTAATCCAATGTACCCCATTACCACCGTAAGTTGTTATTTCCTTCTAATCCGTATTTAAGCATTTAAAAGGCTGACTCTAGAAATTCCCAAAGATTACTTAAAGGGAAAGGAATGGGAGGGGATGTGCTTTTCTGGCAAAAAGCCGGAAAATAAGAAATGGATTAAAATGATAAACATTTCACTGTTTTTTAAGTCTAATGGATTTTTAAAAGTTTATCACTCACTTACAGGGATGTGAGTCATATGTCAAATGTCAGGAGGGAAATGATTGATTCCTTGTTTACATTATAAGGGAACCGAGATTGAATGATGGTTCAAGTCATGCCGAGTTTTAATGTGCATTTTTAAAACTTTTTTTACAGGATGTGCTGCACACAATCTGCTCTCCACATGGCCAAGTCCTTCGGATCGTTGTATTTAAGAAGCACGGCGTCCAAGCCATGGTTGAATATCCTTTTCATACAAAAGCACAATGACTTTAACGAGTCTATTTAATGATTTAAGCCGATTGTAACCATTTAGTTGAATAGGTCGGGTATAGGCTATCTTGATTTTAGGCAGGTCTTGAGTGTTTAAGGAGGCAGTTACTCTGTATGAGGCTGCCGATTAGTAAATTAGGAGTAAAGTAAGTTCGGAAATGTAAAATAGGATTTGAGCCATGAGATTTTATTGGATGAGAAAGTTGGTTGATGGTAGAATAGAAAGTTGAGGTATGAGAGACAATGTTGGATTTGTTGAGTTTCAAAATGCTTTCTAAGAAGAGGTTTTGATTGTGAAGAACTTTCCTTTTAAGGCTCTTGTATACTTATACTTATAGTCTCCTCCCCTTGAAGCACAGATGGTACTAATTTTCTAATCAGTTCATGTTTATCGCGAAACTTGAGTTGGTAGCCAGCCATCCATCCATCCCCAAGATTAGTTTCTTCTTCTCTGTGTGTGATGCTTTCTCCCTAATGATCCTATTCGTTCGTATACAACAAAACATAACATGCATCCACAGCATCCAGACTGTCATTCCATAAAAATCCCTTTTCTATTGTTCGATATTTCCCTTGACGCAGATGTTCTGAGATTTCCCTAGGATGAGACGAAAGTCCATTGCTGGTATTGAAACGGAACTCTAGTCCCCTGGTCCTTTAGGTATAGAGTGTAGTATAGAAAGAGTAGTAGCATTTCATTTCTTGCAGGAAGGAAATGAAATTGCTCGTCGTTTGGTACTTTGGTAGGAATGTGGTATTATTATCCTAAATTACCTAGATATATATATATGGGGTGATCTAAGAGTAACTTCTATTTCGGAATATAGAATTCTGATTATGTTTTAGAGGAGGAATAAGATTTTGAGGCACATTTTGAGACGATGTATTTCCTTAACTGATGCTCACGTTTGATAGTATTGAATCAGCTAAAAGGGCGAAGGAGGGTCTCCACGGAGCGGATATCTACTCGGGCTGCTGTACTCTCAAAATCGATTTTGCCAAGGTAAGTGGATTTAAATCATTTTATATTTTTTCCCTCCTTCTTCTCCTCCTCTACGAAATTTAATCATAAAATGAAGATAAATCTGGGGAGAGGGATGTAATTTCTGCTGATGGGAGAAAGTGGGCTCCTATTAGATTAGAGGTCTAGTGGGTCTTTCTCAAAAATACATGCCCGTGGTGGTTTGGTTTACTTGGTTGAGAGGATATACTCATGTTTTCCCCGTTTAATAAAACCGGAGAGTTCCTCCTCGAGAAGGATATTTTAGAATGGATACTAAATTAATTCCGTGGGGGTAATTATGACGGGGCTACCTACACTCTTGAGAGTTGGTAAAACTTTATTAAATTACGAGATGAATTATTTCTCGCCGAGTCAGAGACAGTTTTTAAGGGGTCAGAGGGTGTCGCTCTCTGATACATGGTCCTACCTCCCATTGTGCTTGCTTGCATAGTGAATAGTTTGTAAAGTTTTGTAAACACGCTGTCGTGCTTGCAAGTTTTATATCAAGTGACTTTAGTAATGGGTAAGAACAACAATTGCATTTAACTTGCCATCCGTAAATCAGTATTGATGAGAAAGGAGTCTCTCTCCTGATTTGAATAATTGTCTTCTCCTCCGAGAGTTTGAGTATTCTTGGCTAGTTGCGTAGATAAATAACGCTGGAGCAAGTAATTTGAGTTAGAATATAAAGAGAGGCGGAGACGGGCCACTACTACTCTGTTGTGATGTGAATAAAATCTGGTAGCAATGAATGGATAGTGTGAGGAAGGCGTGGAATTGTGCAAACGAACCAAATGAACAAATGAATTCCTCGTCTGGTTTGTTTTACTTTGCTTGGCAGTTTAAGCAACCCAAGCCACTAGTTTCTTCCAATTCTCTCTATCTCACTTCATCCTCTCCAAAATTTAATTAGTTTTGAGCACAGTGGTAAAATACATCTCGGGGAGATTGACGTTCTGAGGTTTTGAGCAACTACCAATGTTGACTTGACTCTTACTCTCCCATATATATTTATATATATTAACGCCAATGCTATGTATTATGTGGGCAATCCTACTCCTTATGCAAAAAGTTAAGTATGCGCCTTACCATTTCTGGAGGGTTGGACGGTTGGAATGGGATAGCTTTTTTGGCTCGTGAACTCTGTTTGAAAGAGGTATCGTTGTTAGAATCTTAGAATTCATGACATGAGCTTGTATGAAATATGATATATCTTAGCTTGAGTTGACATACAAAGTCCAAGGAGAGGGCCAAGAGTCACATATTGTCTTGTAACTTACAGCCAGACGCCACGGTAACACTATGTGCCATTTGTGTTTGGGATTTTGCACATCATATATCAGGAAGGGAGTAAAGATATGTAATCCTATCGAATTGATGGGTGAAACCGAATACGAAACATTCCATATCGAATGACATATTTCTTTACGTGCTCACATCAAAGTCACAATAGGATCCCTCTCTGAATTCCTTATTACGTGTTTTACTTGCAGGCCATCCATGAGTCGTCGGGGTTCATGTAAAAATGTGTTGGGCTTGAAAGACTATGTGATGATTTAAGCAAACAAAGATGCCCTGTTGGGCTTAGAGCCATTAAAAGGAATCTTATGTCATAGTGTTGTAATGAGGGCTGACATAAGGCGAGAAATCCTTCCTTTCCAGACACTTGATGTCATCTCAACGTCTCCTTGTTAGACAAGAATTCATCCCGTCGCTCCTCTTCTCTATACATTTCTTATATTCATTAGAAATCGGTTGGGGATAAGTTTAGGGAACTCATTATAGATTAAATGCCTCCTTTCTTTATATGTGTGTAATCTTCTTCTGGTGGATGGAATGATAAAAGGGCAAAGGTAAAGGGTGGCCTCGAGGAGATTCCATTTAAACATTATATTATTACATGTAAGACTGCTCTTGTGGAAGTCGGTCTCTATGGCCGGGTTCCTCCGCTTAATCGGCTCGGAGCTCGAGTCATCATCCTCTTAGTAAGTAAGTAGAATATATAAGGATTGCTCTGTGTGGTGAGATGCTGAAGAGATGGTGACCCTAACTCAAGACTTGCATGGAGGATGTCTACTTTGCTACTTTACATGATGAAAAGGCCATTAGGTTTATGTACGTACAGAGAAGTTCTGTGTGGCGAAAGGAAGCATATGCTTTCTCCAATCTCCGTCTTCAAGTATGTGAATAGAGTGGAGTAGAGGGATATAAGGAAGTATAAGCTTGGAATCTTGTGCATAGATATTTTATTTCTTGAATTAAATGCGGGAGGGAAAGACTAGAGGGAAGTATTTATATATTTGTGAAGAAATGTTAGAGAAAGCAGGAAGGAATTTAGATTTACACGGCTTCCTCCGAGATAGAGAAGCTCTTCAAAGGTTTCATAGGAGAAAGGGACTATTGTTAAACGAATGGTAAATCCTAATGCTAAATTTAGTCGACATCTACACACACGTTTATACATATTATTGTCATAGCATTACTTAGATACGGGGGAGGCCGTAAATCTCTTCCGAGGGATGAGAGGGAAAGAGAGAGAGAGGGGTCCCTCCTAATTTTTTTGACAACGGGATTTATTTCTGGCGAGGCAGTGATAATAATGCGATTTCTAATTCATAACGCGAAATGGTTCCTCTCTCTCTCTGATTATGATTTGTGAATCGGAGCAAGAGAGAGCTAGAGTCGGGGAGGGTAAATCCTCTTATTCTGATCCCATAAAGGAGAGAGGAGATAAATAATAATAAAATAACTCTATGGGTATTTATCGGTCAAATCTCGTCGAGTTGTAAGAGTTGAGTATAGAATAGTGTGTATATCCCCCGTTGCTTTAGAGTGTTTTTTAGGTGTCTTGAACAGGAGTGAATGAGGAGAGGATCTGGCTGGTTGTGTTGAATAAAGGGTGAACTTGACTTGACATAAACGGTATCACGTGTGCACGTCCGTATAGATAAAAATGAGGATGTATATGCCCTGGACACGGTTGAGATTTTGTCAGATGCAATCCGCGTGGTGTTCATTCTTATATTATCTAAAGAGTTGGGGAGGAATGATTTATGCTTTTGCCTAGTGTATGAGCAGGTCTGGGTAGAGATGGGGAGGGTATTACTCCTTTAGTAAGTGTTTTGGTCTAAGGAGAGAAAGGGATTTTGAAGGAATATTCAGTGAAAGGAGTTTTTGTCGTCTGTCCATTTGTTATTCTGGAGAGGATATGAGATTTGGATCGGGTCTTGAACATTTCTAATGAAAGGGTCACAGCAGACGGAGATGAGATTTCTTGTGAGGAATTTGAGATTTTTTTTATTTTTCCTTCTTTTTTTGGGAAAGTGTGTTGACTGTTGGATATGGTGGATGGGTGCAGGAGAATGGAAGTGAGAGGGTGTGTGAAAGTGGATCTGGATATGAATGAATGGTGGAAGAGGGAACTAATATTTGATATGAAATGGCATAAATCTGTAAAGGGAAGTCAAAGGATCCAATATAATGGAAGGAACTGTAGCCAAAAAGTATTGGAAGAAGTGTGTGAAGGTATAAGTTGAAGAGAGGCAGAAGGATCATAATATGAAAGAGAGAAGTTGAGGAGGAGGACGGAGAGATATTTAGACAGGAGGACATCTGTGTAACATTATACATCCTGGAAATCTCTCGGAGGGATATCTGCTCTGTGCCCTTCCGCCCCGAAAAATCAATACTTGCCAGCAGTACTACCCGGTTTTTAGAACGGTAGTTCTAGTCGGCGGGTAACTATTCCCCTTATATATTATTATATCAGCCCGAGGAGAGAGAGGCTCTCATCCGAAGGTGGTTAGTCTCTAAAGCTGCTCCTGCTCCTTTCATATATAATATGAGACGATAGTAGTAACATCTATATGTACGTCTGTCTTCCCCCTTCGTCTTCTTTCTCTTTCACCATGATGGAAATACTACTTTGCTTATACAAACTCATATATGGAATTATATATTATGTGCCTGTGGAGAATCTATAGAGATAGAGTATAAAGAGCTCGAATGTATGTCTGTCTGTCTATCTATCCTCTTGTCTGTGAAGAAATGCCAGAGAGTTGTAAGTAGTAGTAGATAGTCTCTTCTCTCCAGCTTTCCCTTCTCTGCCTCTTCTCAGTTGGCTTGAGTGAGTATAAAACCTGCTTAATGTTCCTCTACAAAATTCGTAGTGGAGTGTATGGAGAAATGTTTGAAATCTGGAATGGAAAGGAACATGTGTGGTGGTGGTGGTTGGTACGTATACTTTGGTCGATGCGGCGGAGATAATATGTAAGACATGGGTATTGTATATAATAATATATGAAATCTATAATATATTAGTGTTGCCTTATGAGAGATGATGATATCCTCCATCTCTATGATATGATGATGAAGATGAAGAGATGCGGCCAAAAGACAAGACAACCACGCATGACCTTTCTCCTGTCTTTCTCCAGATGGATTTAGGATAAGTTACTCTGCGTTATGGCTATGGCTGTGGGGGCAAGGAGGATATGGAATAGCAAAGGCCTTTCCTTATTATTATGTATGGAATGAGATATGTTCCATTATATAGTGTCCTCTTTTTGAGTTGAGTTTTCCTATAAATCAGTGCATGTTCCATCTTGTCCCGTCTGACTCCTAATCATTTCCTCGTCAATCAAAAAAAGAAAGAGTAATTCATTTCACCCTTTTTTATGTTCCAGCTCGAGTGAGCTCAGGTTTCCCTTTAATATATTATCATGTCCGGGAGGAATGAGGCGAGGTATTTGTTTGCGTGTCAGATATAGGAAACGAGTGAAAGTGAGGATGGAAGGCCGGATATTTTTTTATTCCCCTTGTTGTATAGAAGAGAAAAGGGTTAGTCCATGCTGACTGGAGAGCTAAAGCAGCTGTGGTGTAGGTTCTGACCTCATGTACATGCCTCGCCGAATTCCTAATGAGAGTTTCCCCATGAATGGCATTAATAATCTGCAAGGTGGAATGATGGTGAAAGGGATGGAATTGACGGTTGGAGAAGGCGGAAAGTAGATTAGCTCCAAGAGGTGGAAAGGACTACAAGGCGAGGAACAAGAGTCGGATATGGGGCTAATCGGGAGAAAGTAGTTTCTTGTATATATGTGTGTTGAGGAAGTAGTAAAGAAAGTATTAAGGAAGGAGAGATAATAATATGAATTGATTGGCCACAAAAGCAGAAGAATTGGGCAGGGCAAATACGGAGAGAGAAAGTGGAGGGTGTCATAGCTAATACTCTCTTCCCTGTATGTTTGTATGTGTTCTTGTAGAAGATTGTTGTAAGATGGACTTGGTAAGTACTTGGAGAGTCTAGGAGGAACACACAAGTAATGCTAGAACTATGTTAGAGTGATATGGCCGACTCTTCTGGGCTTCTTATCCGATTTAGTGGAGGAACAGGTGTAGGATGGGAATTAATGCCTTGACAAAGTTGGAAAGATTAAGGAAGCCAAGTTTATCGATTACTTGACACAGGATTATAGAATGTTGAGCATGGAGCAAGTATATATAATAGGATTGTAGTAAAACATTAGAGCGAGAGAGAGAGAGCTAGGGATATGTGGGTGTAAAGGTAGGAGGGAAGTTTTTATATCTGTAAGTATGTCTTGAGACAGGGAAAGGACATGTATAGAGTTTGTCCTAAAGGTTTAACCGGTGGTGGTGTTTTAGTTTAAGATGTATACTAGGTGTAAAGGAGTATTGTACTCGCTTGAAGGTAAGAGAAAGATGGTGTTGGTAGACAGGAACCAAGGAACGGGCTGGAGTGGAGATTGAGTAGCGACACGGGAGGAGAAAGTAAAACTCTTGTAAAGCGTCTTTCCCCTCTCTCTCTCTCTTCAAGTAATAAGTCCATCACTTTCTTCTCCATGTTGATCAGAGGAGGGAATAAAAGTTGGAGGAACCCAGATCCACAAACTTACACCACATACACATAACATATATGTGTAGGTCTGTTCAGTGTTTGGATGTATTATGGGTATGATGTGTAAGTATGTATTAGCATCTCTCCCTTCTTGACTCCCTGTCACGTCTTAATAGCTCCTACTACTCTATATATTATAAGTATATCGGTATATATTATAAGTGGTGGTGGTAAGCGGGCAGCAGTCCATGCATGGTTCCTTGAGTAGTAGTTGTAGTCGAGGATGCTTCTAAGCGTAGGAAAGAGAATGATGTTATCTCAGTCTTGCTGTTTTTTTAATGTGTTTCCTTGCCTCATCGACAAGGGGGAAATGGATTGCTTTTACTGGGTTGTTTTTCGTCGGGTGTCACGCTTTTCTGGGTGATTGGGAATGATTTCTACCTCTCCGGGTGGGTGGAAGTGTTGGTTGAGAGAGATGGTGGAGAAATACATTTCAGGTGGATGGGAATGAATGGAAAGAAAGTGTAGTGGATTTGGAATGGAGGAATGAATAAGGCTCTCTGTGGAGAAATGAAAATATATATTACATTTAAGCTTTTCTTGTGTCATGTTTTGTCTGACAGTTCTATCTGCAAGTCTGAATGAAATATGTCATGAATGTATGTGAGATGCTCATAAGTATTTTATTTTGTCTGATTTCCAGCCATCAAAGCTAAACGTGTACAAGAATGATAACGAGAGCTGGGACTATACGAATCCGAACTTGGGTAAGTTTCTTCATCATATTTATTATGTTGTTATTATTATCATCTTGATTTGTTGAAGAACGGTTGCCTCACAGTCTCAGTGGGATTGGTGGAGTGGAGACTACTGGTGACTGGTACATTTGTCTGAGGAAAAGAGACTCTATATATGAATGTGATTTCCTGTGCGTTCTTCTTGTTCCGACTATATATGAGTCGACGGAACTAATTAGAATTGATCCCCTTTTGTGAGAAGGATTCCGGGAGCTGGTCCTCAAGCTCTTAAAATAACTTCCACACTGTACTCGTTGTATTTGTAGTAGCTTGGGTATGTGAGTCAGGGGGGATAGAGAGAGGATTGATTAATAATGTGATAGGAAGGACTCATTTCCTTTTTTCCTAGATTAAAGCCTCGTATTATTTCTTTGCCGTTCCCTCTGGCTTATTATAGATTAGATTATAATAATACGTGTATAAGGTTCAGAAATCTTAGGATGGCTCTTGGTTTCATTGAACTTGCTTAGGAAGAATAAGTTTCTCGCTCTGTGGCGGGTAGATATGCAAATTGAGTAAGTAAAATCCATTTGAATCCCAACTCTCTGGAGAGATTAGAGGAAAAGAGAAGGTGCTTTATGTCTAGTGGAATAATGCAAAGTTGTATTATGTGTGTGTAGGGATAGTTATAGGTAGATTGAATGTCTAGGTATGTGTGGCTGCATCGCTGCATGTATATATGCGGATAGAAAGTCTTCCGTCGTATCGATCTCAATGAATTGTGAAGGGTATTTGTTAAGCCAAATGCTTTTGTGGGTCTCTGTACCTCTCGGGATCCTGCACATTGTGCACTTCTGGTTGACTAGGAGTCCCCTGGGTTGCTTGGTGAAAGCAAGAGTTGTGCAAGTAAGTTTTGGAATTAATTAGACTTGACTAGAGATGGTTTATAGGGTGTGGAGTGGGTGAAGGAAGAGCGTTGATGAAACATGTTTACAGATTTCGGCTGTCTTGTGTTTTGAAACAGAGGCTGACTAAGTGAAGTCTCTCTTTTCGGGAGAGAGAATGGGAGGACGATGGTCGGATATGGCTTTAAGTAAAATAGTAGGAGACTGCTATTGCTATAGGGGAATTATAAATGTTTTCTAGCTCAGCTTATTCACACACATAAATTATTAGGTGGGGAGAAGAGCTGCGGCAACTTGTAATTCCTAAATGTCACAATATGTCACCTCGCCTCAAAGAGAAGTGTAAATCCCGTCTTATAGATTAGTATAATGAGGATTGAGTAGAGGATTGGAGGGAGCTTGATATTAAGAAACTGCCGTAGCTTAGCTAAGGAAGTCTATAGGGCTCATAGTTGCTAGTGGAATGCGAACATTGTCAGGCTAATAATATTTTTTTAGATGTCTCACGACTGAAGACAAGATCTTAAAAGTGTAAGAAACTAAGTGCCAAGAAGCGCCGAGGCCAATTGAGTTTTATGTAGAGCATTGGATGTAAATTGGTAATTAGCTGGAGATAATCCTACGTGGCGATAGATTTTCCGAACCTCTCCGTCTTCTGTTTGCTCACTAATGTTTAAATGGGTTTTTAAAAAGGGTGTGGAGCGGTTTCCTTAAGGATTTTTCTAATGCCTTCATGGCCGACTGTGTATTTCCATCCGCAGAGCTTTGTACGTATTTATGGGCTGTGAGTGAATGCTTCGGCTGTTCGGATATTTTCTGGTGCACTTGCTGCTAATTACTTCCAAGTAATTCTTGGATGGAGGTCTCCGGGGGTATAGAATTGTAAAGAAGACAATGAATAGGCACAGGGGCGGAGGGGCCAGTTCCTTCTTTTCACGGAGTGCTCAAAAGCCATTAAAGTGATTTAAGAGAGATTCATGTCACGAAAGGGCTCCTGCTACTATTTTAAAGGGAAATAAAGGAAGGCCCAGCTAGCTCTTGTGTGGAACAAAGTGGCAGAGAGTCTCTGCTCTTGTTTAAATGCATGGGTTCAGAGCCGAGGTTTATCGAGAAATTAGTAATTAGTGTCCTCTTAAATGGTCTACCCTCCTTAGTAATTTCCCCAAAGGGTGGACCTCTTCTAAAATGGATTCATTGCAGAGAATTTCATATCCTACTATATCCATGATTAAAGAAAGCAGGGGTATTTATTTAGTACTTGTAAGAAGGAATGGCTTGAAATGGCCCTCTTCTAGTTGCATAAAGAATTTCTCTTCTTGAAGATATTCATAAAAGCTAGTTAGATAATTTCTGTATTTTGCTTTAAAAAAACATTAAAAGCAAGTCAGCAAGTTCTTTGAATTCGTTGGGTTTCACTCCAAGTCTACAGAAATCGAGTTTGGAGTGTATCGGGAGAAGTATCTCTTTGTGCTTTCCAAATGGTTGTCATTTCCTTGAGCTTGTGTTCTCCGTGTCGTAGTAATTTGAGCCCGAAACAGTACCACTTTGGAAAGACAGGGCTTGAATGGGTTAGATTATACAAAGGGATGAAAGGAGGCGAGAGATGATGTCTCCCTTATGCGTACCGTCCCAGTCTATTTAATACGCGAATCCCATCTTTGTGTACATATTTTAATATTAGTGTTTATTTGTTGTCTATACTCGTAAAGACTGTATGTGGTCCTCTCTCTTCTCTCTCTAATGCAGATTATTATCTTCTCAAAAGATTCCCTCCATTATTTATGAGCACTGTTTTTATCCACTAAGAGAGATCTGTCGTCATTCTAAAGTTTCAAAGACGGGACGAGGCAAAGGATCTACTTCCACAAGTGCCACAAGTATATCAATTCATCATTTCCTTCAATATTTTACCCCTCGCCCTCCATTATTCTTCTTGACATGTATACAGATCTGCACATCCTTATTCTTTAGAATAGAACGATGTCAGTATTCGAAGAATCTCTTATTCCAGATAGAGAGCCTGGAGGAGAAAGTGATGTGCATGGATGGAGTATGGAATAAGACGAGGTGATGAATTCTTTGACGATAACGAGCTCTTGATTATGTCTCAATAGTCACTTCAGAGCTCCGTGCATCTGTGTGGTTAATTTTAGGCATTTTAAATTAATGACTCTTTTGAGATTCCACAGAGAGAGAGAGAGAGAACACGGAGGTCGAGATTTTTGTAATGACTATGATTTAGCAAGGACTAGAGAAGGAGCTCGAGAAAGTCAAAAATAAATGTCACGTTCGAGAGTGTTCATTGTATTGTGGTATTTTTTGTTTCAGGTGTATCTAAAGAAGGAAGACCAGGACCGCTTCTGCAAGAACCTCGATTTGGCACAGCTCCGGTTCCTTACCGTAAGTTCCATTCTTATTGTTTCCACTCCCTTTTCGTCCCAAATAATTGAGGCTGAAAGTAAGTGGCTTAATTTGCTTGTTGGAAGATGTGAATGTGATAATGGGGAATGGGAATGGTCCATAGCCCAAAAGTGGCAGAGGTGACTATAGAGAGTAAAGTAGTGTGTAATATGTTGTGCGAAAAGTATTCCATTCTTTGTAGAATCAATGTGTTAAAATTGCATTAGGTCCATGACTCGGTCACAGGGTGATTGTGATAATGTGAATGGGAGAAAACGGAGAGACAAAATGCAAGGGATTTGTTGGGACAGTGATTTAGTACCGATTGTGTGTCTGGCATTGTTGGGAAGAGAGTCAACTTTTTACTTGGGGGTTAATTAAATAGAGAAGTTGAGGACTCTTTTAATGTCTCGCTTGGATGGGACCAGAGAGTTGAGGGGAAATTTCTCATGAAATCAAGTCTATATAATTTAACTGGTGATTCGACCAAAAAACTGTATTCTAGCAAAAGAATTGCCACTGCGAGCATTATGTGGGAAAAGATTGAGACCTTTTGTAATATATTGTACGTTTCCCTTTCTTAATGGCAGGTTGTTACTCTTAGGTGTAGAATATAATGATAAGTTTCCATCCTCTAGCTCTTTCAATTTTCCATCCCTTCATACGTCTGTCTCTCTCAGTCTTAATAACTTTATCAAAAATGTCATGAAAATATCCACGACGGGGGAGTCGGTGATCGAGAGTGGTGTGCTGGGTTGATGTCACGCACATTTTTTGTGACTGTGACAAGGAGCATTTATCAGACAGTAGCTATTAATGATAAATGATTGTGATGGCGATTGCTTGGGTTGGAATCACGTAGCAGTTGATTGTAGATTCTTGGAGGGCCTTATATATTATTTTATTAAGTTTAGGAAGCTTTTGCTCTTTTATTTCGCCGCCAGTTAAGCAGTACAAGCACACGCACGCCCTACAAGCCTACAACCCACAAGTTTTGCACTTTAAGAAAGTAAGATGGTAAGAGGTAGACAATTCATTTAGGGGAAGAGTGATAAAGCGATAAAAATAGGCTAATGATAGGTGTGCTCTCTGAGAACTTTGTTCGACAGTTTTTCCTCTCCGTCTTGTTCTTGTGTTGTTGGTTATTTCTATTTGTTTAAAAGGATAAGAATGTTTTGGCAGAGGAGTGAATTTGAAATCCCTGTTAGATTCTTTGTCTCCTTTCTATATATTATTATGCTCATATACTTATTAGTTTGTCGTTGTCTGGAACTGTCTGTGGAGCTCTCTCTGTCAGCTATTTCTGTCATTCTCATCTCATCCTGTATTCCTCTTCTCTGTGGTGGATCCTTCCTGCATGTAAATGGAAGCATGGAAGCTGAGGAGAAAAAAAGGTTTGTTGTGCGAAACAACAAGCTATGGTTCCTATATATTCCTATGCATTCAAACACTGGTTAAGGTTAAAGAGAAGAAAGATTTGTGGCTTTCCATTTGCCAAGCTCTACAGTTAATTCAGAAGAGTTGGTCTCTTCTCGCTCCTAGTTTTTCTCATGTAATTTTTGAACGAGCGTGAAGGTATGCAGAATCATCATGAGTTTATATTCTCATTGGAAAATTCCTACCTCAAGATGTAACATAAGGGACGACTTGGTTCGTTTTATTTTGGGCTGTGTTAATGCATTCTTTGGAAAAGAATTAGATAGAACGATACCATAGTTTAATGTAAATTTATTATTGCTCTGTATTGTGTGTAGTGTAGGCTTTGCGACTGCTGTAAAGTCTGTAACTCACAAACGTATGCTTCTAGTGTGTTGAACCATGTAGATTTTCATCTTTGTATATATGTTACTTTTTTATTATTCTGAAACAACGGGACTGGAACAGAATCCACTTTAAGATGTTGATGGGAAATGCCACAGAAAGCTTTGGACTTTATCTTCGCTGATGTTCACTTGCAATCCCAGAGTAGATTTTTTCTAGCATAAAAAAAAGCCACAAGATCGAAAGACTACGTACCTTAAAGTTCATGAATTTCTTATTTGCATCGGCCTTGTGTACACGAAAACATATTATGAAGGAGGCACGAGTACATAAACCTATTTCGGTTTGAGTTTGAGCTAAGTTTGTTAAAATATTACAAGTAAATTGATTTGGCTAGTGTATGAAAAGAATGTGGGCTCATGTGTCAGGAGAAATTATTTCTTACATGAGGATTTATTGAGATGTCATGGGTAAATGGGGAATTCTTGGCATTTTTAATGCTTACAATGCTTAACTGGTTCATGTCAGGGACACCCCCTGGGTCCAGTTCTAAGAAAAGTATTGTTGCGACTTCTTTTCAGGTGGAAGTGGGATGGGTACAATGGAACCTTTGCGGGGACAAGTTCCGTTTACTAATGGAGGAGCGTACGATCGTTACGAAAATGGATACTCGAGGTCGCTTAATGGTCCAGGTGTTCCAGCGGGACCGGCACCTTATCATGATCAGCCACCTTATGACCGCTATGCTACAGACAGGTGAGTTGTTTTACTAAAAGCCTGTACGGGAGGTAATGTGCGATTTTTTTTGGAGCTTAGTTCTGCTAAGATGAAAATGTGGATTGTCCTACGGGTCTTTTATGTTTGCATATGAATTATTTAGAGCCTACGTGGGTGTTGGCCCCAAGGATGATTACCCCTACAGAAATGGCCCGATCCGATCGTCTCCTCCAGGACCTGGAGATATGGTCGTTTCAGGGGGTGGAGTAGGTGGACCCGGACGACCCATGCAGCAAGGAGCAGTCATGATGGTCTATGGTCTGTGTAATGATAGAGTGAATTCTGAACGGCTATTCAATTTATTTTGCCTTTATGGCAATGTTGTCAGAGTAAGTCATGCTTTGGGTTTTAAATGATCGGGCAATATTATGAAAGAGTCATCATGAGGGCGATGTTTGTCGAAGGAGATTATAATATAATTATTTTTCATTATATTCTCAGGTGAAGTTTTTAAAGTCGAAGGAGGGTTGTGCTATGGTCCAGATGGGTGATGCTCTATCAGTAGACCGGGCTATGTCCAATTTTAACAACACCTATATGTTTGGGGCAAAAGTACAACTGGGGTGAGTAAAAACTTGAATCGCAAGGTCGTAGTGTCTTGTCTTCATAGACTTCTTGACTAAAGCTATTGTTGACACTATGGGGAATTTCGAAACTATTATCGAACATTCGCACTGAAATTTTAATCCGAGCGTCTCTGAAGTAGGGTTTATACTCAAGAGTGCACAGATACGAGAGGCACAGTTTAACACATTATAGTTTAAAGATAGGATTACACAAGAGGTCAAATAATTTCGGGATCAATACATGACACGTTGGTCTTTTGGCCTTGCACAGATACTCGAAACAAGCATTCCTTAGTGATGTTCAGCAACCCCACACACTACCGGATGGCAGCCCTTCTTTCAAAGACTTCATGGGTAACAAAAACAACCGATTTCTCAACCCTGAAATGGTAATTACGTTATACGCAGAAAATACGTTGTAATAGAGAGAGAGAGAAAGAGATAAAGAATTAGGCTTTTGAATCAGTTCCTTATGCAATAACGGTCTGTCCACGAAATTTTAATAATATCGTTAAAACCACTGCCTTGATAGAAGAGTTCCTGTTCTGTTCTCCAAGAAGAGGTTACTCAACAGACATGCATTATAGTTGACAGACAAATGCAATGGTTGAAAAAAAGTGTCAGTGAGTTGGATAATAATTCTGGCAGGTTTTGTAGCCGACCCTCTGACCTTTCGCGATTAATTGTGTTCATGCATTTACTACAAGATGCAAGGAAGGGATCTTCGTAAATCATAACGACATTGCCAAGTCATTCATTTTAAAATAACATTTAAAAGGCAATTTGTATAAAGCGAGAAAAGGAGTGTGCGTGTGGTGGAATGAAAAAATATCCAGTGAAAGCTGCAGTCATATTAATTTCTTTGGATCGCGTCTTAACGCCTGTACACGACAATTTCGTTCATCCAACCTACTACGGGAGGACCAACATGAAAATTTTTGCCGGTTTACAGATGTACAATGTACACTGGTTCAGAAAGAAGGTGAACAAGCAAGAAAGAGTAAGTGTCATATCGTAATATCTAAACGAAAAATTTTCGAGTCAATTTGAATGAACTCTTATTATTATATTTAATCTATGTGTTATGTATTGGGCAGAAATTGAAAATCAATTCATGATTTACTTCCACACTCGAGTTCGATTTGGGTTCAACTTTAACGAGTCTAGGGTTTCAAAAGTGCTGCGACACATTGTGAACAAGAGGTTGGAAGATCCTTTTCTAAAGAGACGACATAATATTAGCTTTAATCTTCAATTTATTCCTGACCATTTGGATCAATTGTGTTCAGGAACTCGGTTTTTTGACCACTGGGAGCAATAATAACCATCTCGTCAATATTAAACACTCACTCTCTCTCTCTCTCTCTCTCTCTCACAGTCCACATTCTAGTAAACCCATCATGTTCCTAATTGTTTATTTTTAATTGTCAGGCTAGCAAAAACAGAATACAGCCACCCACCAAGGTAAATCATTCACTCTCACTTTAGTTCAACTACAATCACAGGCATCTCTATCCACAAATCCATTTATATACATCAATACATAAACCCGTCCCTACGTACGACATTAAAGCTCTGCCTACACTCAATCCCAATCTGTGGCCCTACTCAGGACAAGTAAAAATCCCAAAACTGTAGTAATCCAACTTTTTATAATTTGCTATAAAACCGGCTTAAAGTAAGCCAGTCCCGACTCGGGCTGGATTACCTCATCTCGACACGAGAGAAAACGGTATTTTGTTTTTATAAGTGGCAAAGAAACGTCTGTGATTGTCCCCTGATTCCATATATTCTCACAATTTTTCCTATATTCCAGTTTAAATTCATTTCCAATTTTAATTTTACTTAATTTTGTTTTTGGTAGACGCTCCATTTTTTCAATACTCCTCCAAACATAGGAGAGAATGAAATGAGGGAAGTTTTTCAAGACGCGGACGCTCCGTCGCCAAAAGCTATCAAGTTTTTCCAGTCGAAAAGTAATAGTAAGAACAAATCGCCAATATTTTTCTCCTCACTAAGAAGACAATATTTCGCCAATTGATGAATTTTATTATAGGCGAGAGAAGTTCTTCCGGGCTGATTGAGTTTGACGCTCTGACTGAAGCCGTGGAAGCCCTGGCTATAATGAATCACTACCCCATAAAGAGTATTGGTAAGCCTTCAGATCTAGTTCTCTATAATAATTGCAATTTATTAGTCTTCATCAAGGTAATAATGACTGCATAAACTATTTAATGATTCACACAGGGGGAAAGTTCCCGTTCGTCATGAAACTTTGTTTCTCATCATCAAGAAACCCGCAGAGTCGGTCGGATGGCGATCGAAGTGAATGAAGTGAAGTTACTAATGAAGGCTAGTTTAGGAAAGGAATTAGTATTAGCTGTTATTACTATACCCTCTAAATGTGAACTTCCTGAAAAGAACTATGTATATCAATTCCAGCTTCAGTGTTATTGAGTGATTGTTAATATAGCCAAAGTACCATCATTAGAATCTTCGGTATAGTTACTAATAATATAGTTTATTGTTACTGTTGCTGTAATGGGCAGCAATCATGTGTTTTGCCAGGATAGTTATTACTTATATGTCTCTAAAACTGTGGCAAGCATATATCAGACTCATACGGGAAACAATCATAAAAACATAATCATGAGATTCATAATATCTTAGGTCTGTGAATCATCAGAAAATAACCAACACTGACATTAATAAATTGTATCAAGAAGTACTGGAGTTCTAATGTAGGTGTTGATTCTGATGTTTTTGTTTCTAAACCTAAGATTCTTCCATTCGGATTCTTTTAATACAAGCTGTTTTACGATATGGTCTTACTTTAGTGGAATGTATTTTAAAGTTTTACATAATGATAGTCCCGAAGTTTAAAATATCTTATCACATCTCAAACTCCTATCTAAGGGTTTATTTATTCAGTTTGAACCATTTTGATTAACAAATCGTAGTCAGAAAACTGGTCTAATTTTCTCAAAGTAAATCTTAGACTTCTATTCTATAATAACGTTTATTAAGTTCCTTAAATCACAAGATACACTGTTTCTATTCCGTTTTTAACCTTTAGGGCTAAATAGTGTTTTCAATTTTCGGTTAACGTTTTTTGTGTTAGCTGAGCATTAAGCTGTTGTTTGTGAAAAGAGCTTCTTCTATTGCAACTGTACTAGATTATAAAAGCTACCATTTGTAACAGAATTATTGCATGTGAAGCAAGTTTAAAGTACTCTTCTTGAGTACTTAAAGAAAGGCATAGTTGAACTAGAATTATTGGAGTAGTGTTGGAGTGTAAATTGATTACGCTCATTTGATCTGCAACTCAAACATATCATGAAAGTGCTGGAACTTATTAGTCGTTTGTATTTCATGTTTCCATTGATAAAATAGGTAGAGATAGGAGATGCTTAGAAAGTATTCAATGTAGTAATTAGGTATAACCACGTATTAAATGTCATGTCACTACCACCTTAGAATATTAAAAAATACTTACTAAATGAATCTAAATCCCATTCGATCAGTCTACATAGAATGTAGATTTACTTTGCTAAGTAGAACTACCGTGGACTTCTGATGCAAGAAAAGTTATTCTATGGTTTAGTATGAGTTATAAACTCATCTAAGTTATGTGCTGAAATCTATAGTTTAATTTATCACTAATGGTAGTGTAGTAATGCAATAACAAATAGATGATCTCGATCGGGTATAAAGTCTTGTTAGCGTTAAGATCAAACTGATTATAAAGATTTATGTATAACCTCAACTGTATACATAATTTTAGTCTTGTAATTATTACCTTGTGGAAATTGTATCGGTTTCTTTTCACATTTTTGATAGTTGTGTATGTAATTACATTTTAACAAACCATTAGTTGACATGTCATGATATTGAGGGTACGAAATAATAGATGCATAATCTCTCTACCTTATTTAAATAATTTATAGATATTTGTAATTTGTACAGATAATTTTGTGATGCTGACTTCGATTTAGTCCGAGTTTAAAAGATATGAATGAACTAAAGAAATGTTCCATTTTGGTTATCAAAAACTTTCATCTTACATCTGTTTTAATCATCACATTTTAATCCAGAGTTAAATCCATCTGTGATTTGCGTTCATGATTTTTTAAAACTTGAACAATTCACCATCGTAATTCGAAGATTTTACTTTGTCAAGTCCGTGATGTGTGGTTATATCCGTGTAATATTTCATCTTCATCTTTAAGGAAAAGAAACTAATGGGTGGTTTTTTTTATGGGGAACGAATTCTAAGTAGATTGAAGAACTCAATTCGATGAGAACACTCTTCCTCTTTGTCTTGCTGATAATACCAAGGATAATATTAATTTGTGTGTAATTTCCCGTGATATTCGTGTGTAGCCTTGTTTGTTTAGATTAATAAATTGTTAAGATGTTCTAGTTGTGATATGTCCATACAGCTATATTTCTTAGATTTTAAGACAAAAATGTGACGGGGTTGAGTCAATCCTGTAATTAATATATTTAGCCATTTATGGGTTTTGACCGAATATATTCAATGAGGATTTGGAATTGGTCTAGGTTGATTTCCCTTCACCTCGACAGCAGACGAGTGCCAAGCCAGAAGCCAAATGTTATTACGAAAAGTTTAGTGATCATGAATGAATGTTATGTGTTTTAATTGAACCTTTGTCTAGAAAGTGGGGGTTTCCCTTGGATAAGATAGATACAAATATCATGAAATAAATAATGTCCGTTTCTGTATGTTCCGTATACACGCAACTTGAGATTTATGATTTATTCATTCATTAACTCATCTAACTTTCTAATATTTTATTCTATGACCTAACTCACTGTCATGTAACTTACAATCAATTTCAAATTTATGAGCAGAGGCTGGATGGCTGGAACGAAATAGTTAGTTAATGCTAAAGCCTCTTATATATCTTCTTCGATAAGATGCAATTAGGTCATGAATAAGAACAAGGCTAATTCATACAATCGGTATTTACTAACCTGGAATGACGGGACTTTCTTACAATTAGATTAAAGGACGTAAGCTGGATCGTAATTTAGAAAACTAATTGTAAGCCTCATGGAACATAAATATATCATCCATATTGCTAAATACATATCTGCTAAGTATACATCTGCATTTATTAATTAATCTAACAATGATATCAGTCTTGAGCATGCTGCGTGTTCCTTTGAAAAAATACTCATGGTGTTTGCTTAAAACTCATCGCATAAACTTTGAAGAGAATATAAATCCAAAAAAATAAATTCATAACAGACATTTACTCTGAGTAAAAGTTACGCAAAAGTTATAATCGCTTTTTAACTCCCTCGCCGTATCTCTAGCCTAAGTAACTGATGCTATGCATAAAAGTCGTTAATATGTTTAATTTGAATGTATACAATGAGAATTTAAATTTCCGTTTCTGTGCTAGTTGTTGAACTGGATCGAGTCCAAAATGTTCGCTTTTGTGCTCGATAGTATTGAGCCGACGGTGTCACTTGAGTACAATGCAAGGGAGCGCTGTTTACGGCATAGTTATGCAAGAGAGGTTGCTCGTCTGATGGAGAATCCATTAGTAGTTCGTTACTCCCCGCGGCCGCAAAAGTTGTCTGTTGATGACCTCCTTCGCCGTAGCTAGTGGTAGTCGTACTCATGAGGGACAATGGTTCATAGCTATGACTTTTTGGAGGATGATGGACCAATACTGTGGTTCTCCAGTGTGAAACAAGCCCATTTCGATAAGATTCATTCCGATAAGACTCAGCAGAGTTCAACTTGTCCCAAGTTCGTTCCCTCTCCTTGGAGAAATTCATACTCATAGGACGACCGGGTAGTTTTCTATTACTGTGGCTATTGCTACTACCCCGTAAAACCACCCCTTCACAATAGTTAGTCCCTTCAGTCCCACTCGAGTGAGCCATGTCACTTGAAGAGACGGGAGATGCTGACGACAATGAGCTAGGCGATGGGAAAGGTTCATGCTGGGGAAATTGTTCCTCTCCCTTATTTGTAAAGTTATCTTTGAGTTCTTTGCGAAGAAAAAGAGGTGTAGGGAGTAACTCCTCCTCTTTCTGGTCAGGTTTCATAATGTCATCAACAGTTGTGCAAGGGCGATGCGGCTCGTCACATGAGAATTTTGGTGCCGATGAGTATGATGGTCGACAAGACGGATTCTTGACCTCGTAGACCTCTTCATCTACGTCTTCATTATCTTCCTCATTATCTTCGAATTCGGAAAAGTTGAAGTCAGAGTATGAAATTGTGCAGACTGGAAGAGTTTGAGAGTCAGAGTCGACTGTTGGAAGCACGATACGGGATGCGCATTTGCACCGATTTTTACGATTTTCTTTTCTCTCGTTCTCCCGTTCTTGAAGAACTTTCGCCATTATTGCTGCTGAAACTATGTCTTTCTCTACGTTCCTCTTTCCTGCAGAGGATTATATATTGTGCACATTAGTTTATGTTAAAAAAGAGACAATACCATTTTATTTCATAATAAATAGAGATATATCTTTCATTAAAGGGGTATGCCAAAAAAGTTGGTAGAGTAAGTGGTAGTTTCTAGACTTGCCTTTTCCTTTGTCAACGGCATACATGATATCGGTGGGCGGAAAGGTTGGCACTTGAACTTTAATGATTTTTTTCTCTTTTCTGCAACTAGTTCCATTCCGCTGACCTAATACTTTGCGCTGCAAATCATCTGGAAGCTATAGAAAAAATTCCAAACTTGTCATCAATGATTTCATATGAAATGGATTTAGGCTTTGTGTTGGTGAGATTGGGTTTCAGTTTCAGCCTTGCAGGGGAAAGTTCATTTATTGATCGAGGATTACACCCCAAATCGATACTAAATCAAAATGGAGTATTCGAAATATCTCAGAGTCTTTTCCAGAAATAAGCTACTAATAAAGAATCGGCATAAAAATTGATTCAAAAAGAAATCTTCTGGAACTGTACGAAATTGATTAGTCATAGACTTTGTGAATCACCTGAGAATCGATCAGAATTGCCCTTGCATGCCTTATGTGCCTAATAAATTACAATTATAATCAAATTATCCTGACCCACCTCGGCCAACTATTTGTCTTACCGTTTCAAGTTTTGGAGAGACAAAATTGGAAGGCTTGCAATGAAGTAATTGAACAACAACGTTGATATCACCCCGGTATCTGTCCTGTATAGTTCAATACATTTATCACAAACGAAATCATGAGTAAAAATTAACTTTCTTCAATTAAAAAGTTACATTTTCATCTTCTAGCTGGTGAATATAAAGTCTCGCCTCGACAAGTCTCTGAGTCAACTCTTGGACTTGATGGGACAACCTCGTTGACTCTGCATGATGATTTTCAGCCAATTTTAGCAACTTTTCTTCCAAATTTTGGTTGAGCCTTTGTAGCTTTTCATGAGCTTCTAGCATTCTGAACAAATAATACACAGAATTCTCAATTCATTGAAAAACGTAGTAACTCTAACAGACTAACCAGATTTTTAACTACATTTATAAATATCTTACCTGTCATATTTATCAAGCCAAGGGTCCACCAGAACCACTAACTGTTCCTCCATGAGTTACCACATTTACTCCTGCACAGTGTACACGAAGGCAAATATATGGACCAAGACTAAGAAAAATATATTAATGGGGCTAGCTTATCTATCTGCCGATAATAGTACCTCGGAAATTTTATTAATTCCACTAAGAGGAGGCATATGGACCTCAAAGCGTGTTCACTAAACGGCTGGACTACTAGTAAGAAACTGCCCTAATCCTAGCTTAATATTATAACTATTATAAGTGTCTTTACGCAAACTTTGCGACAAAAAATTACAGGGTATGACTCAAGAGAAAGTTCTACTTTACATTAATATTAATAGAGAACCACACTGCACTGTGTGGTAAGTGCTGGCTATTGATCTGAAACCCAAAGCCCCACCATGGTCTGGTAGACCTAGAGAACAGTGCATAGGCCAACCCATTTATCTACGATACATGAACATCAACTCATATCCCACGGTTCGGGTATTACGGAAAGAGGAGAGGGGAATTCGGACAGGTTCCTGCGCCTTACTTTCCCATGGAGAAAGTACTCACTAACTTTCTCTCAACAGCTTCTCACACACCACCACCCCACACACACCGTCTTACTTCTGAACCGTCGATTATAATATTATTATGATGAAATCAATGGACAATCTAAATTTGATAATAATAGATTTATTTACGAATCTCCATATTCACTTCGAAAATTTCATGCCGCTACATCCACCAACAGACACAGATACACTCGGAGAACTTACTTACGTTAGAAATGATACTTGCTAACAAACCCTTCCTTGATCCGGGTATAAAAGAGTACACATTTAAATTGTACAAGGAATTAATAAGTTTCATCATGAATGATCGATCTAGAGTATAATTATGCAAATTAGGCAAAACTACGCATATACATAAATGCAAATATTAGAACAGAAACTTAAATGTTAATTAAAGTACCGATAGCTTAAGTCTATTACTCAGTTTTCTTTCATGGAGTAGTTTTAATTATTTCGCATTAGTTTAGATTGGCTCAATTTTATCCAGCTATTCAAAGAATTCATTAATACATCCAACAGAAACCCTTTTATAGCCTGTACACAATAATTAATAGTGGGTAATAAAAGAGCTTAAGAAAATGCTGACAAAGATATGCATTACTTTGTAGATGCAAAAGGAGAAGTTTCACTTGGTCAACTCAAAGCTAATTCTTCATACGATCTTCTTTGTACAGATTTAAATTTAGAAACCTTGTAAATTCTTGGAGAAACGAACTCTCATTTGATCATTGATTTTTGTATTATGTGAAATTAAATTCGGATAGGTAATGGTTTGACGATTTGTTTGATGAAATATTCACAAAATTGTACATTTATATTATTACTGCGGCTACATGAGGGAGTAACTGATATTATAAAGATCTGTTATGTAATATTAAATCATTCATTACAAGATTACGTGTATCGCTGACGCCGAATGACCTCTCAGAATTAGGCTCCCAAAGCTATAAAAGAAAACAAGAACATTATTTTTATGCATGAATAAAAACGCTTCAATTTTAAAATTGAGCTCAATAATAATTATTTATTTATTTAAAATAATAATCCTAACGCACCTCCTGCTGCTTCGTTCGCAAAGTATTTTACATCGATATCTTGATCTTCCCTTAATTTATCCAAAACGGGCTTAATGTGGGCTGCAACAACTCTGAATTGTAAAAACAGTGCATGAATGAATGAAATATGAAGACATAGATGGTTTTTTTGAATGTATTAAAATGGCTAAAAATTTACCCTTTGTCGAAAATAGGACCAATCTTCTGCAATGTTTTTGCAACATTGAATCTTACATTCGCTACGCTGTCACTACCCATTTGAATAACTGTCGGAAGCATCTGCTTCGCACTTATTTCCGGACCACAAGCTTCAGCGAGGACCTATATCCATGGAACACACAAAACAAATAGTGTACACAATGCACCATTTCTCATATATTATAGAAATAAATAATTTATTACATCCTTACATTTATGCAAAATAAGCAAGTCATTCTATGGAGATAGTTAGGGTCACGGGCCATAGCAAGGACTTTAGGGATAACTGTATTCTCGGCCCACTCTGCTCCGAATTTTTGAACAAGTTTCTTCAGATTAACGGTCGCAGCTTCTCGAATGGCAAAAACATGATCAACGAGCCAGGTCATACAAAGGGAATTTAGTTTTTCATCAAAGAATTCTACACCGAGTTGCCCAGCAAGCAGAGGCATGTATTCGATAATGGCCAGCCTTACTCGCCATTTCGTATCTTCTGCCAGTTCAACAATTGCAGGTAGGAGCGATTGAGACAGCTTAAAAACGTAAATTCAATAAATTAACATTGCACTAATATTGAAATAATAATTTTGTCCATTATCATATCATTACACTTACCTGTTGAATTCCAATTACTTCGTTTACACAGTCCAAGTTGGAGATAATGTTAAGACGTACTTCCGGACACTCATCCTTTAGTTGTGATAAGAATAGTGGTAGGAGGTGTTCGACCGTACTAAATCAGAATTAAATCTGTTATTGCATACTGCAGTAAACGTGGATATCAAACGAGTGCTTTATTAAAAAAATATAAATTACTTCGTTTTTCCCAGGATAGGACTCAATCCCATGATTACTGATGCAAGTGCAGATTTAACATGTTGATTTGGATCATTTACTAACTCCTTCACGCACGGCAAAATGGAGTTCATAATTACAGATTCTTGTACACTGGGATCCAGCAACAGGCAGAATTCCTTAACCTAATAATGGAAAAGTTTAATGAGTTGAATCATCCGGACATTTCTTTGAATTGGTCAACAAGGGCTTTGTTAGCATGAATAGTGTTTTATTGACCTTGTTCGATGCAGCAGCTCTCACTTCTGCTTCGCAGTCTTTTAATAAGGACTGAAAAGCAGGAACCAAATCTGTTTTCGTAATTTCTGGTCCTACCGCCTAAAAACAAAAAGAAATCCATTACTTTAGTAATCAATATACAGATCTAACCAAAATAAATGATAATAATTCCACCAAGTGCAAGTACCTTCTGAAGGTCTACAAACTTATCAGCAACCATGTACCGAACTCTCCAGCTTTTATCCTCAGCTGATTGCCTCAAAGTAGGCATTAGTAGTTGTTCTGTATCTTCTTGTGCAAGCAACGATGCAATACTTACACAAGCTTCCACGGCCAAAAGTCTCACCGAATCCTGTTTAAAGACAAGCATTATTTATATTTAAACACTAGGCTCATTTTCAGAAATGAGAAATTTGCCCGAACATTTGCTGTCACCTGTTCATCTTGGGCCAGATTGATGAACATAGGTATTATATCCGACTTCAGATACTCCGCTTCAACCACTTTGGCAAGTTCTCCCAATTTGCTTGCTGCGGCTCTACGAACCATTGGTGTATCATCTTGACAAAGACTTCTGAAGTGGCTCCGCAGGTCACCTTTTGAAAAAAATACACACAAATATTAGCCTCTCTCATTTGGTTTAATTTTAGCTGCATTTATTCATCTCACTTCGAATCGTGGGTGATACTCGGGAATAACAAACGGAGAACAATCCACAAGCAGAGGTTCTCGACGTAAACCAGTCTCCAGAGGCAAGTCGCTTTACCAACGGTACAAAGTGGGATTCTAGGTCAGCCACCGAGTGCTGGGCTGAGATTGCCCTCAAGGAATCTACAGCCTTATCGCGCACAACGGTCTCCTCAACTGTTGCAAGTGACTCCAGCGGTGCCTAAAAGGGATTTAACCCATATAAACATACTCTTCATAAACAGTAAGGAATAAATAGTAAATTTCTTATAATAAACACAAGCTCACCAATAAGCAATGCACATGTTCCGGGCCGCCAACCAAGGTAGTGAAGTTCCCCAACTGTTCAGCCAGAGCCAAAAGGACTTCATCCTCGTCGTAAATAGTATCAGCCAAGAATGGAATCAACTCTGACCTCGTCCTCTCTACTCCTAAGGCGAGAGCGATTGTTGACAGCTTCTTTATGGAATTCAACCTCAACTACACGGAAAGAAGGATAGAAACACGATTGTTGACCTTGTTTACCCTTTAAATCTTCCACTCTCTTTCAATATTAAAAAAAATAAGCCAACTCACCTGGACATCCTCATTTCGCAATTCGTCAATAAGGACGGCAATGGGGTAGAGGGATTCATCCCCACAAGTGTCACTAGCGGCCATTTCTTCTCTCCTGAGAGGTTCTCCTCTTTCTAAATGAATTATGCCGACTTGATAGAATTTATTTAAAGTGGACTTGGATCCCTGATTCCAGATTTGATGGCAAATTTATCTGTGGAATCAGATAATTATTTGTGATATATTATTATAATCTATTTTATGTGCACTGTTTGTGTGGGTAGGGTAGATGCAGGCAGAGCTGATAGACGTTGACTTGGTAGTTTTAACGAGGAAAACTAGGAAAAGGGAGAAAATCAATGACCTCGCCTCAGGAGAAAGCCCCACGACTCTACTTTATCGCAAGAGGACTCTCAGAACCTTTTACCACTCTCACAACTTACAAGCAGTTTACAAGCAAACGTTATTAGCACCACTTTTGCGTTTGCCGACTTCAAGTGAATTTTGGCACTTTGGCACAAGTCGGATAATCGGTCTAAATTCCAACTCACAATTAAAATATAATTTCAAGCCAACGGTTATAGATGTTTCGAATTCACTCTGGCTAAAATTCACTACGTACGTATTAATTTACCAATTCATTAGTTCATCTACTTATTTTTTTTAGTAGAAAACATTTTTTATATGCTTGCAGTTTACAATTAATACATGTCTTGTAGAGTATATGGTCAGTGCGGTATGAATAGGTTGTCAGTCCGGCTCACAAACTCACAATAACAATGATATCCGGTCGACTGAATCGCGTAGAGGCTCTACCATGTTTCGCTCTGTTGACGGCCGTCTAAAAAAAAGTCATCACTGTCCCCAAATCAGTCAAAAATATTTTATTCAGATTTGTAATTATTGTAATTAGAATCATCATAAATATTATTGTTTTACAAATAAGCATCAATTACGTATCCAGTTAAGTTCCCAACTTATATGTACCTAGGCAATGGTAAATTTTTCACGAGAGACATACATGCAAAATGCATGCAAATGCCATGCCCTATGTATGTTAATATTTATGCACTTGAATTGTGCTGTCAAAATAAATACTGAGATTATTTTTCGAATGATGTGATCATCCATGGATTAATTGCTTTTGGGATGATCGATATGAAATAATAAATTGCATAGACTTGATTGAATGCTTAACTACAGCTACGGCAGACTACGACCATATGGGAGAGATAATCAGCGGGACCCAAACAGACCAATAGGCCAATACCAGAGACTCGAGCCTAGCAACAACTGACATAAAATACAAAGGACGGACGGAGGTGAAAGGATTGAGGGAGTCGACCACCGCGACCAACCGGAGAGGCTGTACTAGCCTTCAATATTCAAGAAACTACGCACTCACCAATTCACACGTACAATGTTTACATCATGAACTTGTGTGTGTACTGTACTACACTGCTATGATGATACTCTTCCTTATTACTTTACTGAATCTTATTATTAGTTCTTCCTCTACGCAACAACACAACTTTTCGAAGAAGCTTCTAGACTGACCTCCGGCTGACCGGTTCTTTTATCAGGTAAGCTTATTTTATACTCTGGCTATCATACGATTTTAATCTCGGCTTATCGACTTAAACTCTTTCTCATCATGTACACGCACTTTAAGTTTCCCATTCCATTCAGTCGTGGAGATAAGTAGGGAAGTTCAGAAGGACGATTCAATAGATTTCAGTTTTATTTAAGTATCGTGCATTGATTAAACTTGCAGAAAATATCTCGTTCGTATGATTCTGATTATTCTGAAGGTGAATCTATCTTTGCGGGTTCAAAACAGATGTATGACTGACCAGACTGACTGACTACATAACATCTAAGTGACACTTACAATAATAATTTTGGATTTCGCCGATTCCGGCTAAAATACATGCATGAATTTATTTCATTCTTCATGCAGGATAACAGAATTAGACGATGTGATGTCTTTCTAGTAAGATATGTCTGTAACAGAATAACAATTATGCATGCTAATATTAATATTTAATTCTATGCCTTTAAAGCCAATGGATGTCTATTTCCACAAGAACAGGTCTCGATCTTTAATTCAGTGACAGTCACAGACTACAGATAGTTGACAATTTCCATAATTTAGATAAGTTTTCTTTCTTACTTTTGCTCCTGAAATTTGTGTACAACTACAAGTATGACAATTTAGAAACATACCCAAGCCACAAGCACTCATTCATCTGAATTACTTTTTAAGTATCGCAGTATTCGCAGTAGCTGAAATTTTGCAAAACGCTTTGTCCCTTGTCCCATAAATGGGTTGGTTTAGAATATCTCATAATACATAATAGATCCCAAAGAAAATATACGCAAAAATTCGAGACTATACTAGACCAATCTTTTGGGCTCACGGGATTCAAATGATCTTTGATTTAATTCATAAGCTCATGAATTGTTTTACTATCACCAAAGTTACCAAATGAGGCAAAGAATAATGATCAAAAATTTGAAGCTAGAATTAATTTTACATTTCGGGCGGTACACTTACTTACATTGCACTTGCCCGCACTTGCCTTGCATTGATGTTCTTTGTACAAAGTCACTTTCGATATTAGGAACTCGGACAATTGACAATTACCGATTACGATTTTTTAAACAAAACCTGATTGTCAGCTTGAACTTCATTCCTTTAATTGCGTGTACTCATTTGTCTGCTGTAGCTTTTAATACAACGGAAAATATGAGTGATTGTCAAGAAAGTGAAACTTTATTCGGAGACTTGCCCAACTTTTACCCACCCAATCAAGATAAAGAAGATTTTGAAATAACACGAAAGGAATTCGAGCAAATTAAAGATGCCTTAAAAAATGAGCAGTTTCGCAAACTGCTGACTGAATACGTCGAAGAAGTGCAGGTATTAAGCCTGTTTTATACTCCAAATTTTTCTTTACTTTACTGATTACTTTCGCTTTTACTTTATGGTCACCATCACTACTGCGTTAATTTTAAAATAACTTCCACTTCCCTTTTTGACAATTTTCGTTTTCATTTTCATTTTCTCATTCGTTTCTGCTGTAGAAACTATAAATGCCCGAAAATTAATTTTAAAAAGAAGAGAACTTTAATTTTAAAAGCACTGCTTCTTCATCGAATTAATGAGCATCTAAGTGCCGCTGAAGGTCGATTTATGCTCACCCAATATTTACAAAGAATTAGTCATGGGGACTTTTTTATA